>JBBDGP010000016.1:5582500-5630000 GCA_037952835.1 Lithobates septentrionalis | reverse complement strand
AACATGCAACGCCTTATCTTCTTCATCCTTCTGGGAGCCAAACTCACTATAGCCAAATCTTGGAAGAAGCCTACAGTTTCTGTACGGATCATGGTTCAAGAAAAGATAACGAGTGTGCTTTTGGATTCCACTGAGAAGTTTGAAGCGATTTGGGAACCGTGGGCAACTTATATGCATTGTCCACTAACCCCTTGACTGCATTACTGCTGCTTCACCCTGCACACAGTTTGACAAAATCTTCTATTCGGTCTCTCCTCTTCTACTCTCCCAATATTCTCTAACCTCCCCATTCTCCTCATCCCTACCTTTTCTCTTACCCATCCACACAGTTTTTTGGGTACAGTGGTGATAGACTGTTTTAAAGCTGGTAATCTCTCCCCAATATTATGTTACTGTATAGTTGGTGATACATTACCCTTTTTCTTGGTGTTAGCTGAACGATAGGTATGTTTTTCCTGTGATGGCCGAGCCGTCTTGTTGGAGTTACCCAGGCCACAGTCTACTCCCATTGGGATAGCAGGTGTGACGCCTCTCGACCTCTTGTCCATTATCTAGTTCAAAGTTATGTGTTCATATTCACAGCTACTATTCTGGCCTACTATGCATGTTTTTCACTGATGGTGTGTACGGTTGTATCAATCAATATCAATATCAATCAATATCAAAGCCAATGTTTTACATATGTTTGTTTTATTTTTAGCCCATGTGGGCCGACTCATGCTCTTCTTTACATATGCTTTACATTGTACTTTGCTTTTGTATACTTAATAAAAATATTGAAACTTAAAAAAAAAAAAAGAAGAATACCCACCTAGAAACAACACAGAGGTTATTAAAAATGTTCATATTAACAGAAAAAATTATTATATATTTACATACAGTGATAGCAATAGGACAAAGCCTGAGCTTGACCCTTGAAACAGTAATAAAGTAGAGGCTGTCAAAGGAAACAAGGACAGGTCTATTATTTAGCTCAGTAAATACCTAAGAAAATGACCTTGCTAAAGTGTTCACATTTTTGGCTTAGCGTTTTGTTAAATACTTCGGACTTGCACGCATGGGCTAAAAGTGACAACCAGTGGGATGTCATTCTCTTTGCCGGTATGTTTGAATTGCAAAAAAGTGTTTCAAGGGATGGTGAAGTATGTCCTGATCTGAGAATCAGTAGTTTATATCTTTGTTTTGAAAGATAGAAACCACTGAAGTTTCCCTTCCACACTCCTTATTGATCATGTATAAACAAAATATACAAAACACAATATTATCTAATAAAATAAGGATCACAGTAAATCAGGACATAGCACACATAGGGAATAGCACATAGGGCACACAAGGGAGGTGGATGGAGGAATCCCCCTACCAGAATATTGTACATTGACAGCAGCTCCCACTGCTGTCAGAATGTACTGATCAGCGGCTGCAGCTGCTAATCCACAAAAGTTTCCCAGCCTGTCTGTTTGACAGAAGTTGATCTAACAATCAAACTCTGTAAAACAGGGAGGGCCACACACATATAGCAAATTCACCTGGTGCCTGCTGAACCGGCTGAATTTCAATCTGTCTATGCCCAGCTTTATTCAGTTGTGCTCATAGAGAAACAACACTGTATTGACACATGCAAAGCAACAGCATACTGTACCCTGCCAACAGCAGGTGCCGCAGAGAAACATTTCAGTATGCAAGAGCTGGTTATTTCTCATCCAGCTGAAGCTGGCTCTATAAAAGTTGTGTGCGCCACCCACAACACAGCAGTGATGAATGACACAGGCTATAGCCAAGCTATGTACTATATGAGGCTCAGTGGGTCTTGTGGGAGGATGGGTCACCCCCAGGAAATACATCTGCTACAATGCCCATCAATGAAAATTCCGATCCTTACCATCGGGAAGGAAGAGGGAGCAAATTAAAGAGCAGCACAGTTTTCCGCCAAACATCAGAAGAAGATGGTATAGAAACAGATGAGGCTGGAGTTCCAGTGTAAATATTTGAGGAAGTGCCAGTTAAATGTAAACCTTTGCATGCACAGATGAAACAAAGCATTCTACTACAACACAATTCATGAAAGTTGTTTTTAGTTAAGAATTTGACCTAACCAGTGTTTAGAAAACTGTTGGATCAAGCAACTCTCACCCCATATTTATGGATACCCTCATACCAACTAAATGACAAATTTGGTCTAATGTGAATAAATGTAACGCAAGGGGCTAACATTTTGGATGCAACATACATTCTATGAAGAATAAAATCATTATTGGTAATGGAGAAAGTACTCTTACAAATCACAGATATCAGCAGAAAAAATGCCATTCTAAAGCTGAACAGGAAGATATCGTGTGTAATAAAATGGGCAAACCCTTAAACAGTTACTCTAAAAGTGTGCCCTTATACAATAGATTACTTCAGTCTTATCTTAAATAAAAAATTCATGAGTCTATTTCCACATAAGATTTAACCACTTCCCGCCCGGCCTATAGCAGATGAAGGCCGGGCGGTGGTTCCGTTATCCTGACTGGGCGTCATATGACGTCCAGCAGGATAACATGCCGCCGCGCACCCGGCGGGGGCACGCATCCCGGCGATCGGTGGAGTGGTGTGTCAGCCTGACACACTGCTACTCCGATCTTGGTAAAGAGCCCCGGGCGGAGGCTCTTTACCACGTGATCAGCCATGTCCAATCACAGCTGATCACGATGTCAATAGGAAGAGCCGTTGATCGGCTTTTCCTCACCCGCGTCTGACAGACGCGAGTAGAGGAGAGCTGGTCGGCGGCTCTCCTGACAGGGGGGTCTGCGCTGATTGTTTATCAGCGTAGCCCCCCCTCAGATCACCACACTCGACCACCAGGGAACGCCACTGGGACCACCAGGGAAGGGGCAACATGTGGATGGCCAGGTATGTACCCCATGGCCATCCACAAGTGCCCAATGTGCCCAATCTGTGCCAATCAGTGGCCACAAATGGGCACTGATTGGTACCATTATGTTTCAGTTCTGCCCAGCAATGCCACCAATAAGTTTTATCAGTGCCACCAGTGTCATCAGTGCCACCTGTCATTGCCCATCGGTGCCACCTGGCAGTGCCCATCTGTGCCCACCAGTGCCCACCTATCAGTACCCATCAGTGCCACCCATATGTACCAATCAATGCCACCTACGAGTGCCCATCAGTGCCGCCTATGAGTGCCCATCAGTGCCACCTATGAGTGCCCATCGGTGCCGCATACCAGTGCCCCCTATCAGTGCCATCTATCAGTGCCCATCAGTGCCCATCAGTGCCGCCTATCAGTGCCCATCATCAGTGCCCATCAGTGCCGCCGTATCAGTGCCCGTCAGTGCAGCCATATCAGTGCCCGTCATTGAAGAAAACATACTTATTTACAAAAAATTTGAACAGAAACAAAGAAAAACTTGTTTTTTTTCAAAATTGTCGGTCTTTTTTTATTTGTTGCGCAAAAAATAAAAACCGCAGAGGTGATCAAATACCACCAAAAGAAAGCTCTATTTGTGGGAACAAAATGATAAAAAATGTGTTTGAGTACAGTGTTGTATGACCGCGCAATTGTCATTCAAATTGCGACAGCGCTGAAAATTGGCCTGGGCGGGAAGGTGTCTAAGTGCCTGGTATTGAAGTGGTTAAGGCTCCATGCACACTAGGAGCAGAAAAAACGTCAACGTTTTTTGCTTTAAAAATGTGGCATAAAAGACGCAAATTGAAAGCATATTGTACAAAGTTTAGGCAAGTCTATGAGAGTTTATAGGCGTTTTTTGCACTACACGCCCCTCTGCAAAAGCCAGGAAATGATGTACAGTGACAACACACCTTTTTTTTACTGAAAAAAACGTTGAAACTTGACGTTCGGAAGAGATAAGAGGAGTTTAGGAGAGACTGACGTTTTTACAGCTTCTTAACTTCTCCAGAAAATGCGATAGAGAAGGGTTTTTTTTCTTGCCTCTGAACGTCCCTGACAGAAAACTCCTGTAGTAGTCAATAATGTGCAAAGACACATAGAACACAATAAAAGTGCTTCTAGAGGCAGGAGAAAAAAAGTCAAACACCTGTAGAATCGATGTTTTTTAAGTCCAGTGTGACCACTAGACCATGCTTACCAACATTAAATCCTTCCTTACCAGAAGAAGAAGAAGCAGCAGACGTGCCTTTCCCACGGTGTCCAAAACTAAAAATGTGGGCTATAACATGATTTGCTTGATGAAAACTTGTACTGAAAGAACACTGGGAGCTGCCCCTGCTGCAACTTTATGAATATTCAAGTTGCAGAGGCGCATGCGCGCAGCTGGCTAAGCAGGAAATGTCCGCTTAGAGCTCCGCACTGACCGGGATCCGACAGCCATTTAAACTGAGTCACCATAATCTCCCCACAACACCGAATTATTCCCTGAGACTCGTGGGCACATATTGGTGCCATGTACAACGGGACAACGGGAGAAAAGCGAAGCTGAAAAACGCCTCAGGAAAAGCTGACTAGAATAGCATCTAAAATGGCGGCACCATCACATCGCTCCCCACAGACTGGTGACCCAGCAGCATCACAGGTCTCCCTCTTCAGCGCAATATGGTGAGACTGAATATGAATTAAATGTGTCTCCTATTACTCTACATAATAATCAAATAGGCTCAGACCTGCTTTCCCAATTTAAACGGGTATTACATAAAGCTTTACAAAATACCTCAGATACTATTACTGACAAACTAACATGGGAGATTTGTGAGGTAGGTAGACGCACATCTATACTAGAGTAGAGAGTAGATGAGTTTGACATGACTACCACTGCTCATACAGAGGAATTAGAATCTCTTAAAGAGGATTATTCTACACTCCAAACTCGGCTGGAAGATTTTGAGAACATGGCTAGACGATCAAATCTGCACATCTGTGGCATTCCTGAAGAAATAGATGACCTACAATCAACTATTACAGCTCTTTTTCAAGAACTTTCTCCATCCATTCCAATAGAACGATTGGAAACAGACCGAATACACAGAGCTTTAACTGCACGTAAAGAAGATGGACCCCCTAGAGATAGAATTATAAAAATGCATTATTTTTGCACAAAAGAACAAATAATGGAAGCTACAAGAAACAAATACTTTAGTTTTTCAGGGTTATAAATACCAAGTCTTCCAAGATCTATCTCAACTAACTATTTAAACGCAAGGAAATGAAACCACATTTGCAAGTCCTTAAATATCATCAAATAAAATATTGTTGGGTATTTCCTTTCTCCCTTCGCTTTACTTATAAAGGAACTTCCTATATATGTAAATCAACAACTTCTTTCTACACTTAGAGATCTCCGCCTTTCAACATCTTCCACAACAACGGATGGTCCCAAATGACGAATGAATTCCACATCCCTCTCACAGACCCAGGATATTCAAGATTCCCAAGAAACTCAAATAACTCAAGCCCCACTTAGTCCTCATAAAAGAGGTCACTTTGCTTTACCACAACCATCAAGAAGATGACATTGCGGACTGATATATATTCCATACGGGTGATCTTATTTCTTTAACCCCCCCCCCCCCCTTTTTTTTTTATTTTTTTTTTTTACATATTCTACTTCCATTACCTCACATGATCTGATGCTTTACCCCTTTCTGTGGGGATTTAATGGGATGCTTTACATACTTTATATACTTCTGCTATTATAGGACTTCTATTCTGATATTAGAATTTCCTCAAGTTATTTTAACTGTTTCAATTTTCCTTAGCTTCAGTATGTTTTGAGTTTAACTGAAATTCTTCCACCTTACATTATAGTATACATTTTCACAGCTATGTTAAAGTAACTCTATACTTATGACTTGTATTGTTCAACAATTTTACTTAAAAACATACTGGCTGTCGTAGTCCCACTCCACTCATTCCTCGAGTGCCCAACTTAGATTTGGACACTCCTTGGACCGTTCCATATCCACTGGTTGGTGTTTACTCACCACCCACTGGATATTTTCTCCAATAGGGAGCCCTATCCTTTTTACAACTTATTTCCTTTTTAGAAGTTTCTCTTAAATATACAACTTTACTTCTGTGATTATATACGTTATACAATCTACATTGTTACACTTCTATTGCTCCTACCTTGCCGTATATCCCATTCCTCATTAATATATATATATTCACCGTCAAATGGTCCCCAAAGTATTACTGCCCACCTATACCATGTTTACCACCACTGCGCCTCGGAGTATGCACACAATAATTGGTAATATTTTGCGATGTGTGTTAATACAAAACTAAAGCTGCCACTTTAAATAAAATTATTATTTATTATTTTCGGGGAAAATTTGGGGGGCTTATTTGGGGGGTAGGGTTTATATTGCAGCCATCACCGTCAATCACGCTAGGTCTTATTTTCGGGGAAACAGGGTATGTATATGCGTATTAGTTCACTTTATATTTATATTTATATATAGGTAATTTTTAATTTACATTTAGATTTATTTACACTTTATCTTGTGTTTAATTAATCACGGTAAAAGTGTAGTACATTGTGTGACTTGAGCGCCACTGTTTTGTTCAACGTGGGGTTTAACACTGTTTTACACGTCATAGAAGAAAACACTATATAAATATAAATAAATATAAATATATATATATATATATATATATATATATATATATATATATATATTTTATTTTTTTTTTTCTTTCTTTCAGAGAACTAAACATTGAATAATATTAAACAGCCCTTTATTGATCCTTATCAATAAGCTACAATGTCTTCATTAAATATATTAACACTCAATGTACAAAGTCTCAATTCTCCTTCTAAAAGAACTAAAGCTTTCACCTTCTTTTCCAAACTATCAGCTCATGTAGTTTGTTTACAAGAGACTCACTTTGTACAACAATCCACACCAAAATATTTCGGCCGCAGATATCCACAAGTTTTCACTGCTTCTACCACAACAAAAAAAGGGGAGTATTGATTGCTTTCCACTGCACAAAACCATTTGCCATTAAAAAGGAATTTTAAAGACGACCCCAAAGGTAGATACCTGATCCTATCAGGAACATATTATTAGATAATGATGTTACGGTCATTTCTTACTATGCACCTTACAAGAACCCATTAGCATTCCTTTCACATTTGCTCTCGGTAGTTGAAACACATAAACAAGGTACCCTTATAATTGGTGGTGACTCCAACCAAATAATATATCCATTCCTTGACAAATCCCCAGTCCCAACCACTACTCCTAAACCTTCATATCAATGACTCCTGCATCAATACTCTCTTTTAGACACTTGGCGGGAACACAATCCTACAAAATGACAATACACTCATTATTCCCATCCCCACAATTTTCCTGTATTGACCACCTTTTTGTTACGGTTTCAACTGCAGCACTCATTTCAGGCTCTCATATTATACCATGTGCATGGTCGGACAATAACGCTGTAATGACATCTTTCTGATCTTTAGTTCCACGATCCAATCATCATACTTGTTATATTAATGATAGTTTACTTTACAAATTCTTCATTCCAACAGAGATTGGAAACGGCCATAAAAGATTATCTCACCACCAACAATTCCACTGATACTGATCTCCTGACACGTTGGGAAGCTCTCAAACCTTATATTAGAGGGGTTTGTATTAGTCACACATCTTTTAACCGTAAAGAAAGAAAACAACTTAAAAAAAATAGAAGACACATTTTACAAAGCTTCGGAAGACTTTCAGACAAACCCACACAGCCAAATAAACATATATATGACAAAGCACACCTAGAATTGGACCTCTCTCTGACCGAATCAGCTGAAAAGAACACTTTGTAAATCCAAGCACACCTTGGCATTGCGGAAGACCAACTATACCCCTAAACCTATTCGTCTACAAACATACATATACCAGTAATCCACTAAAAATTTTAAAAGAATTTCATAAAAAACTAACTGAATTATACAAAGAGCCTAACATCTTAGACCAATCTCAACTGACCTCACTCCTATCTTCAATCCACCTCCCCTTCCTTTCCCCATCTCATCAAAATACTCTTGATAAACCTATTACTGAATTGGAAATACAAGTTATAAAATCACTCAAATCACATTAACGTCCAGGCATATGGTGGCCTATCGGCAACCTACTACAAAAGATTTGCATCACTATTATCACGCCTTATTATCACTCCCTTCTCAAAGAATATAATTTTCGCACAGAATCACTTACAGCTTCTATATCCATGATCCCTAAACCCAATACAGATGACACATCTTAGTCCAATTATAGACTGATATCTATCCTAAATATTGCCATTAAAATATTTGCCAAAATATAATCTTCTAGACTTAACCCAATAATTGGTACCCTTATTCATAGAGATCAAACAGGGTTTATCCCCTCAAGAAAAGCAGGCGATAATATTCGTCGAGCCACACTTCTGGCCCACGCAGCTCGTTCACGCCATATCCCTGACTGTTTCCTCTCAGATATACTAAAGGCATTCGGTTCATTATCATGGCCTTATCTACACTCCATTCTTAATCAATGGGGTTTCGGACCACATTTCTTGAAATGGATAGCTGCCTTATATCAACATCCGAAAGCATATATCTCCTATTCGGGATTTAAATCTGATCCTATTAATGTTGAGAGAGGTACCAGGCAGGGATGCCCCCTACCCTCTCCTGTTTGCATTGGCAATTGAACCCCTGGCCCAACTCATTAGATCCAACCCAAATATAAAAGGACTTGAACTTGGTGGTTATCAACATAAATTATGTCCGTTTGCAGATGATGTCTTACTATTCCTTACTTCACGTATAACTTCAGCGCCAACTCATCTGAACGTCCTTTCCAAATTCGAACAAGTATTAGGCCTATCAATAAACCCACACAAATCTAAAGCTCTAAATATATCATTGACGCCAACCATCCAAACCCAACTTCTTCACTCTCTACCATTCACCTGGTCTACAACGTTTATCTCCTATTTAGGAATTAACTCTACAGCTAACCCTTTGGAGCTTTATACTACAAATTACCTACCTATGCTTTCACAACTTAATAAACTTCTCAATAATTGGTCAACCATACCATTGGCCTGGTTAGGTAAAATTACTGTGATAAAAATGTCCATCCTTCCAAAACTCCTATATCTTTTTTGGGTACTCCCTATATCTATACCATCACACTTCTTACGCATCATACATTGCAAAATCTTACAATTTATCTGGGGTAAGACAAAACCTTGAATTCCTAAACATACTCTATATGCGCCTAAAACTCAGGGTGGTTTGTTTGTACCAGATTTTACTAAATATTATTATGTAGCCCAATTATCACAACTTTCCAAATACCATGCTAAAACGGAAATCCCACTATGGGTAGTGGTAGAATCGATTGACTGTGACCCTCTATCCATCACAAATCTTCTCTGGCTAAGGCTTCATGTACACGGGATGTTTTTACAACCTCTCCTGAACGATTTAACTTGACAGATAGTAACCCACGTTTAAAACGTCTGTTTTGCCACATTAACATGCCGCTTTCTGCGGCGTTTTGTCGCTTTTGCGTTTAGAAGCGTTTCTAAAAAAAAAATAAAAAAATAATTTAAATGGCTAAAAACAAAAAACGCCTATAAACAAAACACGGCTAAATGCGGGTTACTGCGTTTAGCCGCATTTAGACGTGTTTGGCGTCTGAAACGTCGGAGACTTCGGCATCTGAACTAATTTTTTTGCCTTCAAAAAAAGGCCTATAAATGCAACT
Source organism: Lithobates septentrionalis (assembly GCA_037952835.1). Lineage (NCBI taxonomy): Eukaryota > Metazoa > Chordata > Amphibia > Anura > Ranidae > Lithobates > Lithobates septentrionalis. The sequence goes on along the minus strand of JBBDGP010000016.1, from coordinate 5,620,259 downwards.
GCCTAAAATGACAGTAAACGAACCTGTGTACATGTACACATAAGATAACATTGAATGAGTTCAGGGGCAGTTGAAAAAGTGTCCAAATGCCTCTGAACGTCCGTTTAGCAGCAGCAGTGTACATGGGGCCTAAACCCAATGCAACGTAGAACAGTCACGAATTCCATTACCAAACACAGCCTATCCATCTGGGATAGGTTAAAAACCCGATTTGGCCTACAATCTAGACATAATCCTCTTCTCTCCTTCCTCCATAATCCCTCATTCTACCTGGTTTGGTCCTCCCCAACCTCATTCTCTGCATGGTCAAGAGCTGGTTTAAGCCGTGCTCATCATTTATATAAATCTGCTTTAATCACACCATATCCAACTCTTCATGAAAACTTTAATCTCCCACGTACAAAAACTTTCAGATATCTTCAAATTAAAAACTTTTTACACAACAATGCACCCTCTGATACGAAATCACCAAGTTTCACTATAGTTTCGCTATATTCAAACAAGCTTGTAAATCTGATCCGCATAAATGTGGTCTCACTTCCTACCTATATTCCCAATTGCTATCACACATTACCTCTACTCCCCCAATCTGTACTACCAAATGGGAAACAACTCTCCAATTACAATCTGCAGACATAAATTGGTCTAAAATCTGGCAAACAACAAAGTCTGCCTCCCCAAATATAGAGGCACTCGATAACCAATTATAAGATACTCACAAGATGGTACTTAGTCCCTGCCAGAATTTCTAAATTCTCTCCACAATATCCTTCCCACTGCTTTCGTGGCTGCTCTATTCCGGGAACACAGACACATATCTGGTGGGAATGTAACATTGTCAGATCCTTTTGGTCAGAAGTATTTAATATTCTTTCCACAATGTTCAAAGTTATATTACTGCCTGATGCACCTGCCGCAATCCTGAATAGTAAACCACATGCCTTGTCGAACCGCCAATTTAAACTCAGGCTCTTTGCAACAACAGCAGCAAAGCAAGTCATAGCGAAAGCTTGGAAAACAGATTCAGTTAATATATCATCAGTCAAACAAAGAGTTACCTAATCCTTAATCCATGCAAAAACAGAAGCTATCTATCTCGATAATATATCTAAATTCAAGCCCTGTGGAAACCATAGATTTAACATTCCCTGCCATCGGGCTTTGGAGTCTTACGGGATAATCTGAAATATTACTTATAGTGGATGTAAACCCAATGTCATCCTTTCTAAACTACTGCCATGGGGGTTATCTATAGGGATATACATGCCTCCTGCATGTATCTTTACCTGTCAAATGTCTCCCCTCTGTCTGTTATGAGACCTGAAAAACTGCAGATTCTGTGGGTGGGTCTGTTGTCTGGAGCTCGGTGGATGGAGTCGTGGTGTCAGTAGACTCCCCGCCCACCTCTACACTCCCCTTGTCAATATGCATTTTCTCCTGTGTATTTCTTACACTGAACTTCTGCTATGATCTCTAACATCCAGTGAAAAGACAGGAAAGTAACCACATGACTTCAGCATGCCAAATCATGCTGAGGTGTGGAACAGCCAATCCTTGCAGAGCTGCTGAAGAAAGGAGTGGGGGTGGGAATTAAAAAATAATGCATTTCTTAGGCTAGTGCACGAGATATGTAAATCACCTGTCACTCACAGCAAGGGGGAGGATTTGACAGTTTTTCTCTGTCAAGTTTTATCTCACTGAACAATAAAAGAGGATTGCTCAGAGCTGAATTAACTCTGTGTGATAAGACAGGGCTCAAATGATAGGAAATCTTATACTCTACATTATGACATCAAAATTTCGGGTTTAAATCCACTTTAAATTTCTAGATAATGCCGAGCCAATTTGTAGGAACTTGGCCATTGAAAAACTTACCAATCTCTCCTGATTGCCCTGTAACATTCTCAATCTCATAAATATTTTGACTATCTCGCTCTTTCCTCAAAACCACAGATACAATATTCTACTGAATTATTTCTACTCGATATATTTATTACTAAAATAAGTGTATCTTATTTTCAGTCATATATGTCACAAGTAACTAGGGCTGCAACTAACGATTATTTTCAAAATCAATTAGTTGGCCGATCATTGTTTCGATTAATCGATTATTCGGTTAATAACCTTAAAAAAAAATATAGTGTATAATTTAGTTAATGTGTACAGTTTTAAAAAAAGGTCATTTATTCTTAAATATCTCTATGCAGTGGTAAATTTAAATATCCAATTATATGGTTAGAGAGCAAAATATTGAATCCACTCTGAGAATAACAGACAGAAGAGATATACTGTATATACTATTAGAGGAGATATACTGTATATAGTATTAGAGGAGATATACTGTATATACTATCAGAGGATATATACTGTATATACTATTAAAGGGTGAATCTGGTAAATATCATCAGAGTCAGTGATCACATTTTTTTTATTAAAAACAAAAACAATGTCTTTCTTCAAAAAAAAATGTAATTTTAAGAACGTTCTTTCATTCAGTGAATGTACAAAGATTTTTCGTCTGAATATTCTCATCTGAAATTGATCTGTGTGGCCAGCATAAGGCTCAGTACACACCTATGCAGTTTATAATAAATAAATATATGTGTATGCGCTAAAGGCTATGAATACGTGAACAAAGAATATAATAAATCTATACAATATTAAAAATTATTATAAATTATAGACAGTGTCACACACCTGTGAAGAAAGTGACTATAATCCACAATTGAATATATGAAAAATGGTAACATGCACCATTCAAAAAAATGTGAGAAAAAAAAAAAATCCTTTAAATGATTAAAAAAAAATACATATATATAATATATATATATATATATATATAAGTGCTACTTGATAAATAAAGTGTCCGAAACCAATTCATACAAATGAATATATCTCAGTCCAAGCCATTCATAAGAGTATATAAATCAAAGTGCACAATAGTGTCCAAACAATTAGCAGGCAATCCTCATGCTGGTTTTTATGAAAAAGTGCTAAATATTCCTCATGCTCTTCTTATGAGATGTGCACATTAAGGCATGCTGCAGTGCTCTCCAGTGACCCCCAATGGATAATGCGCTCACCTTAGAGCGTGTGACACAGTAGCTAAACAGTGTCAAAACACGCATTAGACCCACTCCAGGGCTCACACAGGGTCTGCTGGTGATGATCTGTATCTCGCTCAAATGGTGACATATATGAAAGAAAGGAGACTCATAGCATAATACCGCCAGGAATTTATTTGAAAAGCCCTAAAAACAATCCCTCCAGGAGGGTACTCACAATGCTTGGGTGCGTCAGTGCACCATCCTATCCAAAACATGCAATACAGATGAATCCTGTGGCGTGCGGTGCGGTGTTCAATCCTCTGCCTGTCTGTGTGTAGAAAGCTCCGTCCTGCCCCTCCCCTTTTTTTTACGCGTCTTCGGCACAGGGTATACGTGCCGTTTGCTTTTCATCTGTTTCTGCTGTGCGTTTTGATTTTTGTGCATGTGATTTTGCTGCAATTTGCGTTTTTGCATTTTTTTGGCCAATTTGTTGTTGGGCAGATTAAAAAACACATATTGCTGCAAAAACGCATTACATGATTCTCTGCAGCTTCTCTATTGATGTATATTGAACAAAAAAAGCACCGTTTTGCGTGAACGTGTCCCATAGGAAACCATATGAATGAACTGTAGTGCGTTTCTGCAAAAAGTACCAAAAAAACACATAGGAGTAAACCAGGTCTAAGACGTTTAGTAACATAATGGGGTGAAAAAAACAAAAATTAGTCCTTTATAGTACAAAAAAAGCAGATAATCACTACTGTAAGGGGTTCAGTTTTTTAGTGTAGAACTGTGAAAGTAATATTTGCAGTAGCGATTATTTGCTCTTTTTGTACTATAAAGGGCTCATGTTAGGTTCTTTTTAACCCCCTTATGTTACTGGCCGATTAATCGATTATGAAAATAGTAATCGATTAATTTCATAGCGATTAGTTTTCGATTAATCGATTAGTTGTTTCAGCCCTACAAGTAACATTGTATCATCTAATATTTTTTTTTACCTTTATATCTTATTTTAATGTTCATTGCTAATGAGACTTCATTATTATTAGTTCCTTCAAGAATTGTATAATCACATATGATATTATTTTCATCTTTTGTTTAACCACTTGCCGACCGCCCCACGCCGATGTATGTCGGCAGAATGGCACGGGCAGGCAGAATCACGTACCTGTACGTGATCTGCCTCCCGCGGGCGTGGGGTCCGATCGGACCCCCCCCGGTGCCCGAGGCGGCCGGCATTGATTGCCTCCTGATTGCTCCCGGCGAATGAAAATCCTTCCTCTGCCTCTGTAATGTAAACAGAGGGAGAGGAAGTGATGTCATCCCTCCTCGAGCCGGTCTTTTCGTTCCGGCGCCGAGGAGAGAAGACATCAATGTAAGTTACACCAACACTACACTAACAGTAGAACACACTAGGCACACTTTTCACCATCACCCCCCGATCACCCCCCTGTACCCCCTGTCACACTGACACCAATAGCAGTTTTTTTTTTTGCATTGGTGTCAGTTTGTGACAGTGATAAGTGTTAGGGCAGTTAGGGTTAGCCCCCTTAAGGTCTGGGGTACCCCCCTTTAGGTCCAGGGTACCCCCCCCTAATAAAGGTTAACCCCTTGATCACCCCCCGTCGCCAGTGTCACTAAGCGATCATTTTTCTGATTGCTGTATTAGTGACACAGGTGACGCTAGTTAGGGAGGTAAGTATATAGGTTCGCTGTCAGTGTTTTATAGCGACACGGACCCCCATATACTACCTACTAAAGGTAGTAACCCCCTGATTGCCCCCTAGTTAACCCTTTCACCAGTGATCACCGTATAAGTGTTACGGGTGACGCTGGTTAGTTAGTTTGTTTTTTTATAGTTTATTATAGTTTTAGGGCACCCGTCGTTTATTACGTTATAAAGGTTTAACCCCCTAATTGCCCAGCGGTGATATAAGTTACGTTTTTAGGGTCAGATAAGGTCTGCGTCGCCACAGGCAGCGTCAGTTTAGCGCCAGTACCGCTACCACCCACGCACGCAGCATACACCTCCCTTAGTGCTATAGTATCTGAACGGATCGATATCTGATCCGATCAGATCTATACTAGCATCCCCAGCAGTTTAGGGTTCCCAAAAACGCAGTGTTAGCGAGATCAGCCCAGATACCTGCTAGCACCTGCGTTTTGCCCCGCGGCCCAGCCCACCCAAGTGCAGTATTGATCGATCACTGACACTTACAAAACACTAAGCACACATAACTGCAGCGTTCGCAGAGTCAGGCCTGATCCCTGCGATCGCTAACAGTTTTTTGGTAGCGTTTTGAATCAGTCGCTAACAGGAGCTTTTTTGCCTGTGAGTCTCACTAGTGTACCCCTAAATTTAGAGCCCAAAATGGCAAATCGAAGGTACACTAGTGAAGAGGCCTACACCTTTCTGAGCATGACAGATAGTGAAGAGGAAGTCACTCATCTGTCAGATTCAGGCTCAGAATATGATCCTGTAGAGGACAGCGGCTCCATGACAGATAGCTCTGACGACGGAGTTGTGGTCCCTGCTAAGGTCAGGCGTACCAGACCCCAATCTTCTTCTTCTGTCCTTGAAGTGCAAGAAACGCAGGTCCCTCATATGGAGCAGAGAAGTACTAGCGCTGCTATTCCTTCTGGTGAACTGGCAAGCACCAGCGGCCTAGTACACCCTGGTCGTATATCCAGCACTGCAGTATCACGTGGTGACGTGGCGAGTCCCATAAGTGCAGTTCAAGCTGGCGAGGTGGCAGCAGAAGTAGTGTCCCGCTGCCACCAAGAAGACGAACACAGGCCCGTCGTGCCCATAGTGCCCTTCCTGCTGCATTCGCCAATCCGAATTGGGTACCTACCACTTCTGCAGCACCCGTACTTCCCCCATTCACTGGCCAACCCTGAATTCAGGTGGAAACAGTTGATTTTACGCCACTGGATTTTTATTCGCTGTTTTTCACCGAAGATCTCTATACATCTATTGTGGACCAAAGCAATTTATATGCTGGTCAACATATCGTCGCTAATCCCCAGTCCTCCCTTGCCAGAGATTGGAGACCAATTACGGTCTCCGAATTTAAGCTCTTTCTGGGCCTTTCCCTTAACATGGGCATAAATAGAGTGAGTTGCGGTCATATTGGTCCACTGACCCAATTTACCATATGCCCGTGTTCCCTGCTTCCATGGCCAGGGCACGATACGAGCATATTTTGCGGTTCATGCACTTCAATGACAATGAACTCTGTCGTCCTCGTGGAGACCCTGGATACGATCGGCTCTACAAAATTCGGCCCCTCGTAAACCACTTCAACCAACGTTTTGCAGACTTGTTTACTCCCCATCAAGTTGTCTGCGTTGATGAGTCCCTGATTAAATTTTCTGGCCGCTTGTCATTCAAACAGTACCTTCCCAGCAAGCGTGCCAGATACAGGGTCAAGATGTATAAGCTCTGTGATAGGGCCACAGGCTATACATGTAGTTTTATGGTTTACGAGGGCAAAGATAGTCACGTAGAGCTGACAAACTGCCCTGACTACATAGGAAGCGCTGGCAAGATAGTGTGGGACTTGGTGTCACCCTTATTCGGAAAGGGGTACCACTTGTACATGGACAATTATTACACGAGCGTGCCACTTTTTCGTCACCTTTTTGATCATCAGATTGGAGCATGTGGCACCGTGCGACCTAATCGCCGGGGCTTTCCCCAGCGGCTTGTAGATTCCCGTCTTAGGCTGGGGGAGAGAGCCTGCTTGCAGTGTAATAATTTGCTCGCTATGAAGTGGAGGAACAATGAGAATGTTTTCATTCTTACCTCCCTTCATGCAGACACGACGTTCCAAATTACTACGGCGACTGGTGTTGTGGAGAAACCCCTCTGTGTTCACGAATATAACCAAAGTATGGGAGGGGTGGACCTCGACGACCAGTTGTTGGCGCCGTACCTAGTTGCCCGTAAGGCCAGACGCTGGTACAAAAAGTGTCTGTTTATTTATTTCAATTGGCTTTGCTGAATGCTCATGTGCTATACAGAGCTTCAGGACGGACTGGATCCTTCCTTAAATTTCAGGAAGAGATCGTCAGAGCCCTTCTGTTTCCAGACGGTGCTCCACCTCACCTTCCCCAACCAAATGCAGTAAGCCGGCTGCATGAGAGGCATTTTCCTTATGTCCTCTCGAGTACCCCTACCCAACGAGCAACCCAAAGAAGATGTCGTGTCTGTAGCAAGCGCGGATTTAGGCATGACACCCGGTATTATTGTCCCTCCTGTCCTGACAATCCTGGTCTATGCATTGGTGAATGTTTTGAACACTACCATACAGTACACTAGTTGAGTTTTAGCGTAGGGTACAGCATTGCACAGACTAGGACACACTTTCACAGGGGCTCCCAAGATGCCATCGCATTTTGAGAGACCCAAACCTGGTACCAGTTACAAAAGTTAAAGTTACTAAAAAAAGTGTAAAAAAAATAAAATAAAATAAAAATAAAAACACAAAAAAAATATAAAATAAAAAAAACTAAAATAGTTGTCGTTTTATTGTTCTCTCTCTCTATTGTTCTGCTCTTTTTTACTGTATTCTATTCTGCAATGTTTTATTGTTATTATGTTTTACCATGTTTGCTTTTCAGATATGCAATTTTTTTTATACTTTACTGTTTACTGTGTTTAGTTGGTAACCATTTTTTGTTTTCAGGTACGCCATTCAGCTGCAGAGCGGATTTATTTATCTTGACAGCAACAGCGTTTGCTCCCACAATACATAAAGCCGTGACTCCAGCGCTGTCGGAGGTGATTTCACCACCACAGTTACATACTTCAGCATATATGCCGAAGCGTGGGGGCAGCAGAGGGCGGAGGAGCGATTTGCTCCTAACTTTTGCAGGAGGATGCCCGCAGTTTTTTCAAAAAAAGAGTACCTGTCACTACCTATTGCTATCATAGGGGATATTTACATTGCCTGAGATAACAATAAAAATGATTATAAAAAAAAATAAAAATGAAAGGAACAGTTTAAAAAAAAGATAAAAAAGCAAAAAAATAAGAAAGAAAAAAAAAGCACCCCTGTCCCCCCCTGCTCTCGCGCAAAGTGTCGGTCTGGCGTCAAATGTAAACAGCAATTGCACCATGCATGTGAGGTGTCACCGCGAACGTCAGATCGAGGGCAGTAATTTTAGCAGTAGACCTCCTCTGTATATATAAAGTGGTAACCTGTAAAGGCTTTTAAAAATGTATTTAGTTTGTCGCCACTGCACGTTTGTGCGCAATTTTAAAGCATGTCATGTTTGGTATCCATGTACTCGGCCTAAGATCATCTTTTTTATTTCATCAAACATTTGGGAAATATAGTGTGTTTTAGTGCATTAAAATTGAAAAAAAAGTGTGTTTTTTCCCAAAAAAATGCATTTGAAAAATCGCTGCGCAAATACTGTGTGAAAAAAAAAAATGAAACACCCACCATTTTAATCTGTAGGGCATTTGCTTTAAAAAAATATATAATGTTTGGGGGTTCAAAGTAATTTTCTTGCAAAAAAAAATAATTTTTTCATGTAAACAAAAAGTGTCAGAAAGGGCTTTGTCTTCAAGTGGTTAGAAGAGTGGGTGATGTGTGACATAAGCTTCTAAATGTTGTGCATAAAATGCCAGGACAGTTCAACCCCCCCCCCAAATGACCCCATTTTGGAAAGTAGACACCACCAGCTATTTGCTGAGAGGCATGTCGAGTCTATGGAATATTTTATATTGTGACACAAGTTGCGGGAAAAAGACAATTTTTTTTTTTGCACAAAAGTGTCACTAAATGATATATTGCTCAAACATGCCATTTGAATATGTGAAATTACACCCCAAAATACATTCTGTTGCTTCTCCTGAGTACGGGGATACCACATGTGTGAGACTTTTTGGCAGCCTAGCCGCGTATGGGACCCCGAAAACCAAGCACCGCCTTCAAGCTTTCTAAGGGCGTAAATTTTTGATTTCACTCTTCACTGCCTATCATAGTTTCGGAGACCATGGAATGCCCAGGTGGCACAACCCCCCCCCAAATGACCCCATTTTGGAAAGTAGACACCCCAAGCTATTTGCTGAGAGGTATAGTGAGTATTTTGCAGACCTCGCTTTTTGTCATAATGTTTTGAAAATTGAAAAAAGAAAAAAACATTTTTTTTCTTGTCTTTCTTCATTTTCGAAAACAAATGAGAGCTGCAAAATACTCACCATGCCTCTCAGCAAATAGCTTGGGGTGTCTACTTTCCAAAATGGGGTCATTTGGGGGGGTTTTGTGCTATCTTGGCATTTTATGGCCTTCGAAACTGTGATAAGTAGTGAGGAGTGAATCAAAAATGTACGCCCTTAGAAATCCTGAAGGCGGTGATTGGTTTTCGGGGCCCCGTATGCGGCTAGGCTCCCAAAAAGTCCCACACATGCGGTATCCCCGTACTCAGGAGAAGCAGCAGAATGTATTTTGGGGTGTAATTCCACATATGCCCACGGCCTGTGTGAGCAATATATCATTTAGTGTTAACTTTGTGCAAAAAAAAAAAAATGGTCACTTTCCCGCAACTTGTGTCAAAATATAAAATATTCCATGGACTCAACATGCCTCTCAGCAAATAGCTTGGGGTGTCTACTTTCCAAAATGGGGTCATTTGGGGGGGTTTGTGCCATCTTGGCATTTTATGGCCTTCAAAACTGTGATAGGTAGTGAGGAGTGAAATCAAAAATTTACGCCCTTAGAAATCCTGAAAGCGCTGCTTAGTTTTCGGGGCCCCGTACGTGGCTAGGCTCCCAAAAAGTCCCACACATGGGGCATCCCCATACTCAGGAGAAGCAGCTAAATGTATTTTGGGGTGCAATTCCACATATGCCCATGGCCTGTGTGAGCAATATATCATTTAGTAACAACTTTTTGTAATTTTTTTTTTTTTTGTCATTATTCAATCACTTGGGACAAAAAAAAATAATATTCAATGGGCTCAACATGCCTTTCAGCAATTTCCTTGGGGTGTCTACTTTCCAAAATGGGGTCATTTGTGGGAGTTTTGTACTGCCCTGCCATTTTAGCCCCTCAAGAAATGACATAGGCAGTCATAAATTAAAGGCTGTGTAAATTCCAGAAAATGTACCCTAGTTTGTAGGCGCTATAACTTTTGCGCAAACCAATAAATATACACTTATTGACATTTTTTTTTACCAAAGACATGTGGCCGAATACATTTTGGCCTAAATGTATGACTAAAATTGAGTTTATTGGATTTTTTTATAACAAAAAGTAGAAAATATCATTTTTTTCGAAATTTTCGGTCTTTTTCCGTTTATAGCGCAAAAAATAAAAATGGCAGAGGTGATCAAATACCATCAAAAGAAATCTCTATTTGTGGGAAGAAAAAGATGCAAATTTCCTTTGGGTACAACATTGCATGACCGCGCAATTAGCAGTTAAAGCGACGCAGTGCCAAATTGTAAAAAGTGCTCTGGTCAGGAAGGGGGTAAATCCTTCTGGGGCTGAAGTGGTTAAAACTTATGAAAACATAATATAAATGTTTAAAACGAAAATTCAAGTTGCCTGGCAGTCATGCTAAACCTTTAACTGATATTTTGGATGTCGCAGACCTGGGACAAGTATGTAACAAGTGAAGACAAAATAAAGTAGGAAATCCTGATCTGTATTCAGTGTATCAGACAACTCATGTGTTCAGAAATGGTCAACAATGGCAGCAAGTATGTTTTCCTTATAAGTACAGGTTTTCTGTAAGGAGCATGGTTACCACATAAGAATAAAAAAATGCTTAACTCCAACGAACACTTTTTAAGTTGTTACACAAATACAGAATTTTTTTATTTTTTTTATTTTGGGCTAAAGGTTTTACCCATGTAAATGAATAAAAGCTGACCATTCTAAACACCAGCATCAGCATTAAATACTTTGTCTCAACCAACTAACTTCCATGGTTGCTGGACAGCTTGGTCAGTTTAAGGAAGTTGAAAAATAACAGCAGGATCAACAGGTAAAAAACTAAGTTACAGGGGTGGGAGGGAGGAAGACTACTTTGTCAATGCTACTGTCAGACTGCATTATATTTGTCATTTTTGATTTTGTCTTCAGTACCCCTCCTTTTTTTTTCAAAGAATTGTATTAAGGGTTTTTAAAGTACAAGCATAAAGATGATACAATTATATTCATCGTTAGAGTATGAACAGTAGTGAGACAGCAAAACATAGAATACATCAAACATAATGTAGAATGTCGTCTGGATTGGTTGAAACCGGTAACGTTGTTTAGCTCAAATATATCAAGAATTGTATAACATCAAACGGTCCTTCTTGGTGAGGGACCGAACCTAGTCTTGTGGGTAAAAGCAACATTCTTGGGTCTGTCAAGGCACAAAAAGGTCCCTCCAAGTTGGAGGGAAGGGGTGATTGGGAAGAGGGAGAAAGGGGGAAAAAATAAGAAATAAATAAAGGGAGGGAGGGGTGGGAAGGGGGTGGTGTTGGGCAGGTGGTCAGTACTCAAATCTCTTGTCCTTGAATGTGTTATAATAAGGATGTTATGCGGGGTATGAATCCCGATGTACAGTGTTCATGACGAGTATAGTCATAAGGGCAGGTGTACCGGGAGAAGGGAGTTAAGGAAGGACAAATTGTCCTATAGTCCGGTACGGTTCAAGCCCTCTTGTTTCTTTCACCTAACATGGGTCAGACTCCCGTCAGCTATTAGGATTTTAAACTCTCATAAGCCTGATGTATTCTGCTGATTCTGTAAAGTTCCATTTAGCACCTCTTTTATCCAAGAAATCAACAAGCTCAAAAAAATCTGTGATGGGGATGTGTAGCAGCAGGTTATCATAGGAAAGAAAATGTGAAAAAATAGATGCCAGTGTGTATAATAAACCAAACTGTGGAAAAATGCTGTAGATTTATCTCTCTCATTCAAATGTTAACATGTCTGGTGTATTGTATAAAAAGAGAAATGAATATATGGTACTTTTTGTCTTGTATGCTTGTAGTCATCCCGTAAAAAACACACTGCCCAGTCTTTAATGCAGAATTTTTTGATTTCCCGGGAATTCTATATGTCTAGATGGCCATTTATAAATCTGACATCAAAAGTGATGGCCTACTTTAGGGGGGAAAATGTTATATACCTCACATTTGTAAATGTGGAACCTTTGGGAGTGTTTTGAGTCTGTGCATAAATGACTAATAACGTGCATTTATCTTCCATCATTATAAAATAAAGAGTATATTTAAGCAATGTATACATTTTGCAAATCAATACCAGATGGTAAATAATGTGCAAACACCGATCTATAGTGACTGATTCACCCTTTTCTAGTGGTCCTAACCTCAGCTAAATCATGTCTGTAGATAACGATTAGCTATTACATCTGTGAGTTATATTAGCCCTTTTCTGCAAACGGCACCATTTCATTGTATGTAGGTTTTTGGGCAACTTAAGGTTACATCACAACATTTTCATTTAGACTGAATTCAGTATCTGACCATTGTAAAATACATAATTTCTTTTTTGCGGATTTTCAGGTTTTTGACCACTACCATGTTGCGTGAACCAATTTCATTTGAGTTTTAGATCACAGACAGATATTCCCACATTCTGCTCTACAATTTCCTGATACAACTTGGAATTCATTCTCTCTCAATCATTGCAGTGATTGATGTTATCAAGTGATGGGATGACTAGAAATCTTTTAGCTGTCACTGTAGAACTCTTTGTTACCTCTTTGAGGATTCCACATATTTTCAAACTACCTGTCAGGCTATGGACTGATGGTGGAGCAATCTTTAGAAATTAATTTTGTAAACTTGTCCAGTCTTATCCTGAGAAATTAAAAAATTCTATGAAAGCTCTTTTAATTTGGTTTTACCACAACAGTTTATGTAAAGTGTATTTTTTTCTGTGACAGGCCAAACAAGTAAACATTTGAATTGTTTGGAACACCTTGCTCCAATTATCTAATTTTGAAGATGTTACTATCCTATTCCAAAAGTTTACATACTTTTAAAAGAGATGTATTGTTTTTTTGTTTTTTTTTAATGAATCCTACTTTCCCAAGTGGATGCAGCATCGGTCCAATGCTGCATCTGCCACCCGGAGCCTCTAACACTGTGAACCGAGCGATTGAACACTGCTGATCGCTTAGTTTTCGCAGCTCCCTGAGCAAAGAACTGCTGATTGTCAGTCAGCAGCTCTCTGCTCTGCCACCCCTCGCTCACTGGAGCGCTGGGCTGTGGAGGGGGCAGGAGCGGCCGGCTCAGGCTCTCAGTGGTCTACTGAGAATCTGAGCTGGGTGCCGATCCAGGCATGTGGGTGGATGCCGATTTCATTGTCGCAATCTTGCTTGAGCCAGGACCGACTCTGTGACATCAGCCAACAGTGGGCTTCAGCCCGCTGTCTGCTGAAAACGGTCACAGGTGTGCAGAACAAACTGCTCTCTTGTAATCCACAGCCAAACAAGCTTTGTCTGTACTTCTCTATTAACCACTTGCTAACAGCTGCACGCTGATATACGTCGGCACAATGGCAGCGGTGGGCAAATGGGCGTACCTATACGTCCCTTTTAATTGACGGGGCTAGCGGGCGGCGCACGTGCACCCGCCCCGTACAGCGCGACCGTGCCTGTGGGATCCACGGAGTCGATGTATGCCGGTGTCCTGGTAATCGTGTCACAGAGCCGCAGAGCGGGGAGATGCCTATGTAAACAAGGCATTTTCCCACTCTGTATGGTGACATGACAGCGATCACTACTCCCTCGGGAGCAGTGATCGCTGTCATGTGAGTGGAAGCCCACCCCCCCAAAGTTAGAATCACTCCCTAGGACACACTTAACCCCTTGATCACCCCCTAGTGTTTAACCCCTTCCCTGCCAGTGTCATTTACACAGTAATCAGTGCATTTTTATAGCACAGATCGCTGTATAAATGACAATGGTCAATGGTCCCAAAATAGTGTCAAAAGTGTCCGATGTGTCCGCCATAATGTCGCAGTCACGATAAAAAATAAAAAAAAATAAAAATAAAAATCGCAGATCACCGCCATTACTAATAAAAAAAAATTAATAATAAAAAAGGCCAATATGTGCTTATGGCAATTTTTTTTACCAAAAATATGTTGAAGAATACATATCGGTCTAAACTGAGGAAAAAAATTATTTTTTCATATATTTTTGGGGGGATATTATTTATAGAAAAAAGTCAAATATATCCTTTTTTTCAAAATTGTCTGTCTTTTTTTGTTTATAGTGCAAAAAATAAAAAAACACAGAGGTGATCAAATACCACCAAAAGAAAGCTCTATTTGTGGGAAAAAAAGAACGTCAATTTTGTTTGGGTGCAGCGTTGCACGACCGCGCAATTGTCAGTTAAAGTGACGCAGTGCCGAATTGCAAAAAGTGCTCTGGTCAGGAAGGGGGTAAAATCTTTCGGGGCTGAAGCGGTTAATCATCAAAAATAGTTTCCTTAAAATGTATTCAGTAAAGTTTTCCTTCTTATCACATTTAAAGACATTCTTGGAGAAAATTATAAATCTATTATGCAGGCTCAATTTACAAGGCTTAAACACAAGGATATATGTTTTTTTTTGTCATGTGATGATTTTTTAAAATATTTTTGGACTCTGTAGAAGTTAACTTTTATTCAAACTAAGGATCCTTATCTTGGTGTAATAGCATTGTAAATTGAGACTATACCCTTTTATTTCTTCACCTCCAGCTTCACTTTATTTAATAAGCTATGCGAACATTCCACTTTGCAACCTGAACATTTTCTACTCCTGCAGTAAATTGACCCCATTCAGTCCAAGCACTAGTAATATTTTTAGACTTTTTGCTGTGCTGATTCCTTTTCTCTGACAGAGACAACAAAACACTTATAATAGTTGAGTAATACTTAGTCTGAACATTTGCAGGCTCAAGACCTGCTGCTTTTGGAACATCAGAAAGCCATTAATAAAGCACTTTTGTGTATTCTGTTGTGTAAGAGTTTAGAGAAATATAAATTGAACATACAAACAGTATCTAGATCCTCTGTCAATTTATCATAGAGGTAATCAAAGCCATAATGTTAGAAAAATATATGTTAGTTACAGACACATTCAATTTAATTAAATAGAAAGTGACTTGCTGAATGAAAAATGTATTGAACTTTGTTATCCGAAAAAAAAAATCACTTTCTGATAGTCAAAGGGATTCTTTGTTATATATGTTTTTTATTTCTCTAAAATGATGATGCAGTGTGCTGAGGATCAGGTGATTGAAACATTTGGTAGAAAATCCTTAATAATTATTTCATATATATTAAGAAATGTTTTTGTCTGTGTTAGCAGAGCAAGCAGGAGAAAGTATTGAGCATTGCAGTTTTAGGAAATAGGGGAAAAGATTAGGCAGTGTCTGGTGTGGTGGCTGGCAGCAGTGGTGAGAAGAATGAAGTTAGTGTAAGGCACCTGATAGTAAATTCGTAAATGTGTGGAACTCGTGATTATGTCAAGGAGGTTGATCTGTCTTTGCAATGAAGAGGTTGTCACAGGTTGTGACTTTTAAGATGTATTATAATGTTTTATACAACTTGTATTAATAAAAGGTTTGTTACATTTTATATTGCTTTCATTCACTTGATTCAACAAAGACCCATTACCGATAAGGCTCCCATTTTGAGAGTTTTTCTTTTTATATATAGGTTGTCACAGGAGATCACACCTTTTTACAGTCCTTATGAACTACTTCGGAAGATTTACTAAAACTGGAGTGTGCAAAATCTGGTGCAGCTATGAATTGAACCCAGTGAACTTCCAGGTTTTTATTGTCAAAGCTTAATTGAACAAGCTGAAGTTAGAAGCTGATTGACCACTGTGCACAGCTGTACCAAGTTTTAGTAAACCTCTCCTAATGCATCTCAGTGTTTTCTTATAAAACATACCCTCCAACATTCCAGCATAGACATACTCCAGGAACACACTCAGTGTAAATCTCTTTACCTCAGTTTACAATATTTAAAAACAATGAAAAAGGATCCTGGCCAACACTTGTTTCCAATGCACAGAATATGCTTTCTTATTTGAGTGAACATATGGGAATGTTCACTCAATAAATTGCATAAATATTCACTTCAGTTATCCAATCAAGTACAGATGAAATAAACTGACAGTGATTTTCTTTTAACATAAACATGCTTAAATCCTTTAAGAAATGAACATAGTATTAGGTTTAAATAAACCAATCAGATCTTCTGATACTTGATAGTTACAAAATGTAAAGTGTAAGTTGTTACCTATAAATTATATTTGAGATTTAATATCACTCAGATATAATTTGGGTTAATGAGAGTTCTTTGACCATGAGTGAAAGCTTTAACACCATAACAAAACTTTTTTGTTAAGTAGTAAGAAGGCCTAAACTAATGCACAGCAATCAATCTATTTACAGGAAAAGGGTACATGAAGCAATACATAGTATAATACTCAAAACATTAAACTACAAAAAACAGGACAAAAGACATAAGACAAACATTTAGATGTACAAGTACAAGGCAGATATTCCATAGTTACCATGCTATGGCCCACAAAGGATCCATTCTGGTGACTCCTCTACCAGAAAGTGTGCACTCTCCCCTCCCATCTAGTCTGTGCATATCATTACAGGCTGATGCCTCATTGGTTGGCATGGTGTGGCTCTGATTGGTGGGCCTCCCTATTCCTGGTTAAGGATCAGCTAAATCTCCAATCCCTATACTTTGCATAAGTAAAGCATTAAAGCATAAGCTTTAATGCAATCCTTGGCACCGACTATTTTGAGTGGGAGATTTAACTTGTAGGCACATGACCTTTTCAGGGAAATTAAGCATTGCTGACGGGCTGGCCACCTTCATTGCACATCTAAATGAGGGATCCTCTGAAGTGAATATTTGTAGAACAATGAGGTTTGGGTCCCATTGTTTAGATAAACAAGCATAGGCACCGAATCGTCTGTATAACAGGGACTTCTGGGAAGCTATGTTACACACCCACATAGATACCACTCTAAATGAAATATATTCATAATTTCAATATTTTACAGCTATTATTGGAGATTTCACATAAACCCATAAGGAAACAAAGTGTAAAACGTATATATACAGGGGGTCCCCGGGTTAAAAACAAGATAGGGACTTTAGGTTTGTTCTTAAGTTGAATCTGTTTGTAAGTCGGAACAGGTAAATTTTTTAAGTGTAGCTCCAGCCAAAAAAATCTATTTTTAAGTCTTTTAGATAACCCTTCCCTAGGCTATCACCCCTGTAACATTTGTTTTGCTGTCTGTGCCCCTGCTCAGAAGATTTCACCTCACTTTCTGTCCCAATGACAGTTGGATTTTGAAAATTTGGGGTTATTAGGGAAATAAGGATTGGTGATAAAGCATCAGTGGAGACACCTTTTTCCCATGTTAACTCTTTCAGGAGTGAATTTCCCTTCCTAGGGGTAGATTTCCTCTCACTTCCTGTTGTCTCCTTCTGTTTGTAAGTAGGAGTCGTTTGTAAGTCGGGTGTTTGTAAGTAGGGGACCCCCTGTATATATATATATATATATATATATATATATATATATATATATATATATATATATATATATATATATATATATATATATATATATATATATATATATATATATATATATACACACACACACACACATACACAATATATTATTATTTTGCCTGCTTTATTTACTAATTGTATATACTGATCTGTGAGACAGTGTGCTTTTTATCTTTTGCCCTTTTCAAATATAGCTCCTGTACCCTCTACACTTTGATGTGACCATAAAAAGTGGCCTGCCTATTGCAAGGGATCATTATTTGGTAGGTCCTTGAGAAGAGCACACGAGCAAAGAGATAGAGGAGAGCACACGAACAGAGAGATACAGGAAAGCGAGACATGCTACCAAGGGGGATTGTACAATGTATTAATGTTCATGTTTGGAGAATATATAAAGTGCGATGGTACAATGTCATCTGGATACCTGTTTACTTTGCTAAATTCGCGCTTGCCCCAGCGTGATGGCCAGGTACTATAGCATTGTGTATAAGACCTGTGAGCAACCAAGTACCAGTAGGCCTGCTTGCCTTATGGTTAAGGGGACTGCTAAAGGTGAAGAACACAGAAGCTAGCTATAGTATCTGACCACCTAGTTAGGGATAAGTGTGACACCAATATATAAAAATTGTGGTTAATGTAGAATCTAATACCTGATCTGTTACTCCCTTTGGATTTGCCAGAGGAGTTAGTAGATAATGTAGAAGAATTGGCATAACGGGAAAAGCCAAACAAACAAATACTTTTTTACTCTATGTTTCGCCTATATGAAGATGCAAAATACATACGCTAAATCTTACTGTATATAAAATGGAAATTGAAGCATATTTAAAAGGAAAGAAAAAAAGTTAAAATAAGACCAAAAACAATAAAGAAAGCAAAATGCAAAAATGTAAACTAAAAAATCCAAGTGAAAAAAATACATAAAAGAAAAAGGGATATGTTTTAAATGTTTTCACAAAGGATTCACGCTCTTTCTGAATTATTCAATTGGGCAAAACAAATCCTGGGTAAAGTTGTTTAACCACTTCAGCCCCGGAAGAATTTACCCCCTTCCTGACCAGAGCACTTTTTGTGATTCGGCACTGCGCCGCTTTAACTGACAATTGCGAGGTTGTGCGACTTTGCACCCAAACAAAATTGAGGTCCTTTTTTTCCCACAATACATATCGGCCTAAACTGAGGAAAAAAATTGTTTTTTTATATATTTTTGGGGGATATTTATTATAGCAAAAAGTCAAAAATGCGTTTTTTTCAAAATTGTCACTCTTTTTTTGTTTATAGCGCAAAAAATAAAAACCGCAGAAGTGATCAAATACCACCAAAAGAAAGCTCTATTTGTGGGGAAAAAAGGACGTCAATTTTGTTTGGGTGCAATGTCGCACGACCGCACAATTGTCAGTTAAACCAAAGCAGTGCCGAATCGCAAAAAGTGCTCTGGTCAGGAAGGGGGTAAAATCTTCCGGGGCTGAAGCGGTTAAGGCCACCTAAGGTTTTTTTTTTTGTTGTTTTTTTTGTAAGGGCCAGTTCACACCATAGAAATGCAGTCTGGATGTGTTCCAGATGCTTTTCTGCATGAGCATTTTTGACACGCTTTTGATGCATTCCAGTGCGTTTTTGGTGTGTTTTTGGGGCAGTCCAGTGCATTTCCCGTCCCCCTTTTTTCTTCATCTTAAGTAAGAACATGTGCGTTCCAGTGCATTTTTGGTGTGTTCCAGTGAGTTTTTTATGCTTTTTACAGTGTTCCAGTGCAGTCCATTGCAGGAATAATGCAGCATGTTCTACTTTTTTTCTGGAACTGGAACGCACTGGAACTGCAAGCACTGGTGTGAACTATGCCATTAAAAAAACATATAATCCTACTTTCCATGCGTTTTTGATGCAGAAAAAAATGCACTGGACTGCACGTGGTGTGAACTGGCCCTAATGGTAATAAAAGATCATTAATAACACTACAGCGGTTAAAAGTTGATTTCAGTTGGCTAAAAAATACTTTTTTTACTTTCTGAACTTGTCTAACTGGAACGCACTGGAACTGCAAGCACTGGTGTGAACTATGCCATTAAAAAAACATATAATCCTACTTTCCATGCGTTTTTGATGAAGAAAAAAATGCACTGGACTGCACGTGGTGTGAACTGGCCCTAATGGTAATAAAAGATCATTAATAACACTACAGCGGTTAAAAGTTGATTTCAGTTGGCTAAAAAATACTTTTTTTACTTTCTGAACTTGTCCAACTGGAACGCACTGGAACTGCAAGCACTGGTGTGAACTATGCCATTAAAAACCATATAACCTACTGTCCATGCGTTTTTGATGCAGAAAAAAACGCACTGGACTGCATGTGGTGTGAACTGGCCCTAAGATCATTACTAACACTGCAGCAGTTAAAAGTTGATTTCAGTTGGCTAAAAAATACTTTTTTTACCTTCTGAACTTGTCCAAAGAACATCTTTTGCTTCAGCTCAATAAATAAATCAGCAAACTTTACCCAAGAGGTCCCAATTTCTGCTTACTTAATTACAGCTTAATGTCACCTGCTCTGTATATTGTCATTTTTGGCTGCAGAACATGTCATCAACAAAGCCAGAAGCATAATGACATTACAATACGCAAGGTGTTTTAGGTATAGACGGGGTCTTTTAGATTCAGGTCTGACAAAAATGCTTTTGAATAGATTCAGTAGTATTAACCAATGAATTGTATGGTCACTTCACATTACATTGTGGGAAAGTATTATCCAGACTTTGCAACCAGACTATAGATTTCTGGCCACTAATATAGCACAACACTTCCTACTATCGAAATATTTAAGCCAGTATTAAACCCAAAACTAAAAATAGATGTGCTGGCTGCATTTGTTTTTAGGCTCTGTTCCCCTAAGTTTTCACCTGGTGATCTGGCCACTAACACACTTCCTGTATTAGGGTGCCTACACTGTGGATAAAGGAGCAAAGGGGCACCTTTGGTTAGCAGCGTTGTCAGTCTGGGGGAAAGGGAGTGTTAAATGCACTAACAAATTGAAGCAAAACTCCAGGTCACACTGCAGTTACATCAAAAGATTTTTTTTTTCCTTTTGGGATAAAGGTTTAACATGAATAAAAACTAATCATTGTAAGCACCCCTGCCAGTGGTAAATATTTTGTCTCAACACTGATACAGTTGCAGTACAGCTTGTTCTATTGGAAAACAACAGACGTATTGGCTGGCTCACCAGATAAAAAAATAAAAGAATAAACGAAAATAAAAGAAATGATTTGGCACTTCAACTGCAACTCCAGCTCTTTTATATTTTTATACATATACATATATTATATCTTTTATACATTGTGGAAAAGACCAAATGTATGGTAGGTCTCCCATCGGGGAGGTTTCCTCTTGTTTCCTAAGTGATCACCATGATTGGGACAGAGAGGGAGGGAAATCTCCCCAAGCAAAATAAAATTACATAAAAAAATCCCATAGTTTGTAGACGCTATAGCTTTTACGCAAACCAATCAATATACGCTTATTGGGATTTTTTTTTACCAAAAATATGTAGCAGAATACATATTGACCTAAACTGATGAAGAAATTAGATTTTTTACTTTTTTTTGGGGTATGTTTTATAGCAGAAACTAAAAAATATTGTCGCTCTTTTTTTGTTTATAGCGCAAAATTTAAAAAACAATCAAAACCTAATAGAGGATATAGAATTTCATCATGTGTTTTTATTTCTGTATTTGACACAATCTAAATTCTCTCCATTTTCCAATCTTGATGACCACCCATCACTGAAAAAAGAAAGTGGGCATATTCTTCTCAAACTGGGAAAAGGAGAGCCAAAAGAAGAAAGAGGTTCCAAACTCCAGCACTCTATACAAACTAAAATTAAGAGTCCTAATTGTAAACCACCCTAATCCTGGTCTAGTTGAGGCAAATGTGTGCAGCTTCAAATACTTTAACCACTTTTACTCCGGAAGGTTTTACCCCCTTCCTGACCAGGCCATTTTTTGCGATACGGCACTGCGTTTCTTTAAATGACGATTGCACGGTTGTGCAACACTGTACCCAAATAAAATTGATGTCCTTTTTTTTCCCACAAATAGAGCTTTTCTTTTGGTGGTGTTTGATCACCTCTGCGTTTATGTTTTGCGCTATAAACAACAACAAAAAAAAAGAGCGTCAATTTTTTAAAAAACTATTTTTTTCACTTTCTGCTATAAAACATACCCAAAAAATGTTAAAACATCTAATTTCTTCATCAGTTTAGGTCAATATGTATTCTTCTACATATTTTTGGTTAAAAAAATCCCAATAAGTGTATATTGATTGGTTTGCGCAAAAGCTTTAGCGTCTACAAACTATGGGATATTTTTATGGAATTTTTATTTATTTATTTATTTTACTAATAATGGCAGCAATCAGCAATTTTTAGCAGGACTGCGACACTGCAGCGGACAAATCAGGCACCTGACACTTTTGGCCCTTTTTGGGGACCAGTGACATTATTACAGTGCAGGGTGAATAAAAATCGATGATTTATATATATAAAAAAAAAAAATAATAATATTAAAAATCTGATTTTTTTTTTTTTAAATCAGATGTTTTTTGATTTAAATCAGATTTTTTTTTTTTTGTTATCAAATTTATTTAATTAAAGTGCTTTTGGAGTAAAAATCTATCTAAAGATAGTTTTATATTTAACCTCTTCAGATCCGCGCTATTGCCAAATGATGCCAACAGCGCGGACCTACATTGCCGGGACGACATCTATTGACGTCGTCCCGTGCACGAGCGGCCTGCGCGCCCCCTGCAGGGCGCGCACGGCGCGCACGGTGATCAGCGAGTCTATGAGACTCGCCTGATCACAGATTAGAGTAAGGGGTCGGTCCCGACCCTTACCACATGATCAGCTGTCAGCCAATGACAGCTAATCATGTGATGTAAACAGACTTGGTAATCGGCTATTTTTTCTCCTCGCGCTGACATCACCGGCGGCCGTGAGAAGGACATCAGTCCCGATCACGGCGATCATCTGTGCCCCCTGCCAGTGACACCTAGCAATAGGCAGCAGTGCCGCCTACCAGTGCCCACAGTGCCACCCATCAGTGCCCACAGTGCCACCCATCAGTGCCCACAGTGCCACCCATCAGTGCCCACAGTGCCACCCATCAGCGCCACCCATCAGCGCCCACAATCAGCACCACAAAAACAGTGCTGCACATCAGTGCCACCTATCAGTGCCCATCAGTGTCACCTACCAGTGCCCATAAGTGCCAATCAGTGCCACCCATCAGTGCCCCCCATCAGTAGTACATATCAGTGCCCATCAGTGCCACCTATCCGTGCCACCCATCCGTGCCACCCATCAATGCCCATCAGCACCGCCTTATCTGTCCCCATCAGTGCCGCCCTAACTGTGCCTATCAGTGCCGCCTTAACTGTGCCTATCAGTGCCGCCTTAACTGCGCCTATCAGTGCCGCCTTAACTGTGCCTATCAGTGCCACCTTAACTGTGCCTATCAGTGCCGCCTTAACTGTGCCTATCAGTGCCCATCAGTGCAGCCTATCAGTGCCCAACAGTGCCGCCTCATCAGCGCATATCAATGAAGGAGAAAAATTACCTGTTTGCAAAATTTTATAACAAACTATGAAACATGATTTTTTTTTTCAAAATTTTCCATATTTTTTTGTTTGTTTAGCAAAAAATAAAAACCCCAGCTGTGATTAAATACCACCAAAAGAAAGCTCTATTTGTGGGAAAAAAATGATAAAAATTTCATTAGGGTATAGTGTTGTATGACCGCGCAATTATCATTTAAAGTGCGTCAGCGCTGAAAGCTGAAAATTGGTCTGGGCAGGAGGGGGGTTTAAGTGCCCAGTAAGCAAGTGGTTAAGATACATTAATAATTTAGTTTATCTAGCATAAAATGGAGCTTAGTTATGTAGCATGAGGCTGTATATTCTACAATATTTACATTTTTGGTAAACTCATTCAATGAATCCAAGCTCTGCAAGCTGAGATAACATGCACTGGCAATGCTATTGTTTTAATTAAATAAAAAAGTTGTTTTCCAACAATGTGTGATTAACCTAAAATTGGTTCTGATATCGCTGCTTTACCAACCTGACAGCTGATTTGTCTAAATTGAAATCTTAATTTTGTTTGCAAATATTAAAGATTCCAACTACCAGCAAGAATAAGTCCTTACATTTAAAGAGCACCTGTCATTTCAGATCCATCATGGCAGTGCCTGTTAGCGGGAATCCACTCACCTGCTCCTGCCATGTCCCTCACCTTGTTGTGTCACTGCCGCATCACCAGCTGTCCCATTAAAGTGAATGGGACTGTCGGTGAGTCAACAGCGGGTCAGAGGAGGAGCCTCTGCGGGACAGAGATGACAGTTGCTCTTTAAAAACTATGATTTAGGTCGAGTTGATTTAAATCAAGCCTTTTTACTAGTTTTACTAGTGATTTAAATCCACTTGATTTAAATCAAATCCACCCTGTTACAGTGATCAGTGCTAAAAAAAATTCACTGTTACTGTACTAATGACACTGGCAGGGAAGGAGTTAACATCAGGGGCGATCAAAGGATTAAGTGTGTCCCTAGGGAGTGCTTTCTAACTGTGGGGGATGTGCTTTGACTAAAGGAAAACAGAGATCCGTGTTTCTGCTTAGCAGAAACACAAGATCTCCATTTTCCCCCTGGCAGAACAGCGATCTACCTTGTTTAGATAGGCAGACCGCTATTCTTTCTTTCCCCAGAGCAACCGGCTGACAAAGCATCCACCTGACCCGATGTGTACAATCACAGTGGGAGCGGGGCTCTGGCGGCCTCGTGCGCGCCCCGGAGCCGAAGCAAAAATGTACGTACAGGTACGTGATTTTGCGCTTAAGGGCCGCTCTGCCGCAGCATATGTAAGTGGGGCGGTCCTTAAGTGGTGAAACATCTTTCAATCACAAAGATAACTGAATGAATCATGGAAACTGAACACCAAAGATCACAGCTGTTGGTGGATACCAGATTATGAATGATTGATAACAATTTTAAGCTAATTATTAAAGTCCAAACATACTACATCAACATAAGTAATTTAATTTAGCTCTTTGAGAGCCTATGGGTATTATTTAGCATAAGTCAGAATGACTTTAATAAAATGTTTTTGGATCACATAAGTGTTAATTTACTGTGGTACATGTTTGATGTGTCAATACCCCTGTTATACTTAGTTCATTCATTTTACCAATCATTCTAAGCTTTCAGAAAAATGGTATAATACACTTTTAAAAACACCTTTCAATACGCATTAATTCAAAGTGCACATGAATGAATAGAAAAAGCAACAAGCAGGACTCAATGCAATTAATTCCATTTATTGTTTTTTATTCTTTCTCCGGTTCTTCTTTAAATAAAAGAAAACGTATATTCAATAAATCTTTTTTACTAGCAAAATGTGTATTGTTTGTTCAAATGTAGAAATAATAATAAACACACACACACACACACATATAAACTTGGTACTGAATTTTGGTGACATTATGTATATGGAACAATCTAAATGATTATCCTTGCTTTACTAGAGACGAGATGAGTGATTTAAAATTTAGAGCGAGGCTTAACTATGTTACATTCTGCGTCAGCAAAACATAACTCACAAACACAATACCAAACCTGAAAAAGGTAAATGAATGCGTACTAGGCAGCACATGGCCAATATAAAATTATCACAAAAAGGTGTGACTTTATATGACTGTATTTTTGTCATTGCAGTTAGGTGAAAAAAGAAGTATATCCTTGAAGTTCAACTACAGGTGAAAAATAAAAAGGAAAAAGAAATATATCTTAGAAACCGGAACAGATCAAATCCTTGGATCAGAAATCTACTTTGTATTTTTTTTCTGCAATGTAACTAATCAATTTTTTAAACCATTTGCATTACCTGCTAAAGCCAACTTCCTATAGATGACTATTCAACTGCACTTACAGTAATAAGCTCTTTTTTGTAGCTCTAGTTGCAAAGGGGTACCCTTGTTTTTTTTTCATGACTTTAAAGTGAACAGATGTCTATTGAGTTTATTATATGGTGCTCTTCTCAAGGGTATATACATTCAGTAAAATTAGCCTTTCTGTGTAACTGAGGTTCTCCATGCTGCTTACTAATTTAGTTGCCCTTCTGTGCACTTGCTTTCAGCTCAGTGACATCCATTCATTGAAGCAGTGCCCAAAACTGAACTGCATACTCAAGATGTGATCATGTTACTGCTTTGTATATTGGCAAACTTATGATTCTTATAAGTCTTCTGTAAATACACAATACTAACTACCTTTAATTATTTTCAAACTAATATTTGTTGTGCCTAATAGAGGATATTTAGCTCCTTCAAGTTTAATAGGTGGTCCACGGTAATGAGATAGTCTGTGAGTCGACTGTTGCAATTATTGTGGTAGTAGACACCTCATTTGTATGTGTGGAGTTTTGTAAAAGTTTGTTGTCACTATGGAATTTTATTTATATACCTGTATCTATACAAATATAATTGTTGCCAAGATAATTTCTGCTTTTTTATATGTAGGTTATTGCAAATTAACTTTTTTCTGCTGTGTTCAAATAATTCCCGATTTCTGGTTAATGATTTGAACACAGCAGAGCACACTCGGCACTGGAATTTCTTTGAATACACAAAAGATTTTTTAATCAGATCACAGATTTATATATATATTTCAGGGCTATATTTGTTCACTACTTAATAAGACTCTTTTGTACATTTATCACCGCAAAGCACTGCACACCATTTTTTGTTTTATTGCCCTATCTGCATGCTCACTGTGTAGAGGTGGGGGAAGGGGGAGAGCAGAGGACTGTGTGGATGCTGGTTGAGAAGGATGGAAATTGGTCCGTGGTGACACTGGGCAGGGGAACGCTAAGGTAATGAAACAGTATTATATGGTGACAGGTTAGTGGTGAGGAGGGCAGGGTATTGGTCAGCTTGGATAGGACCATCTGGCACCTCCCTTACCACATCCAGCAGGTCTGCAGTCTCTGACCATCTCCCATATCATGTCTGCAGTCCCTTACCATCTCCCTTATCATCTAGTCTGTAGTCTCTGACCATCTCCCATATCATGTCTGCAGTCTCTTACCATCTCCCTTATCATCTAGTCTGCAGTCTCTGACCATCTCTCATATCACGTCTGCAGTCTCTGACCATCTCCCATATCACGTCTGCAGTCTCTGACCATCTCCCATATCACGTCTGCAGTCTCTGACCAT
Source organism: Lithobates septentrionalis (assembly GCA_037952835.1). Classification (NCBI taxonomy): domain Eukaryota; kingdom Metazoa; phylum Chordata; class Amphibia; order Anura; family Ranidae; genus Lithobates; species Lithobates septentrionalis. The sequence goes on along the minus strand of JBBDGP010000016.1, from coordinate 5,593,370 downwards.
CTCCCATATCACGTCTGCAGTCTCTGACCATCTCCCATATCACGACTGCAGTCTCTGACCATCTCCCATATCACGTCTGCAGTCTCTGACCATCTCCTATATCATGTCTGTAGTCTCTGACCATCTCCCATATCATGTCTGCAGTCTCTTACCATCTCCCTTATCATCTAGTCTGCAGTCTCTGACCATCTCCCATATCACGTCTGCAGTCTCTGACCATCTCCTATATCATGTCTGCAGTCTCTGACCATCTCCTTTATCATGTCTGCAGTCTCTGGGGGAGCTGCACCTGAAAGGTTTTTCACCTTAATGCAGAGAATGCATTACAATGAAAAACCTTTAGCATTTACAACCACTTTAAGCCTGTTTTCACCTATTTACATACTGTAGTTTCTAAACCAACACACCTTAATTTGCACATTTGGCATTTAAAAAGAACTTATAACAAAGTATAAATATATGTCAGACACAGTCTCTAGTTAATGGGTGACTACAAGCTGCTTAAATACAGCAGCAAGTAAAAATATATTAACCCCTTGGAATTAACTGGTTTTTTGCAGTAATTTGCCAAAAAATGTGATCTGATCCCCATCTAAGTCACAACAATAGACAAACACAAAGGGGGATAGTTACTAAACCTGGTGCACACAGAATCCGGTGCAGCTGTGCATAGTAACCAATCAGTTTCTAGGTTTTATTGTCAAAGCATATTTGAGCAAACTGAAGTTAGAAGCTGATTGGTTACTATGCACACTTGCACCAGATTCTGTGTGCACCAGTTTTAGTAAATCCCCCCCCCAGTGTGCTTAACTTCCCTGTCGGTATGAATATGTCAGATTTTTGAATCTCAATGTGGTACATTGTCTTGCATGGAAATTTGACGTTTTATATTGTAGGCCTGTAGTTCTTAGTAATAACACACTTAAATCTGTCCAAACAAGAGTCTAGTAGACATCCCGGGTATGATAACGTCTGAAACACGAAATCATATAATATAATTAACTATAAATAATTATAATAATACATTTTTTTATATAATGTATTTAAATCAAAAACACTGAAATTTGCTCAGTCGCAGAATTGTCGCTGTTGTCACTTTCAGTGTCTGATGAAGAATTTCCCCATGAATCAATATCGCTCAATTCTGCAAGTGATTCTAATTCACTAATGCTGTTTTCTAGCTGGTCAAAAACCGCTTTTGACGTAAAGGGAGACTTTTTGGTTGCCATGGACATTCTCAATTTTCCAGGCAGAAAGAACAGTATATATAATATAAAACTGCAGGCAGGGCACTGGACAAAGCACTAGGGACAAAGGGGAGGTAAAATTATTTGATACAGTAACGTCAGATTACAGTGTACTGTATGTGTTACGTATTTTTCACTTTTTGAATTTGCTGCTGGGCTCCTTCCCTGTGCATTGCAACGCTCACAGGGAATGGAGCTTGGAACAATGATGAATCAGGCGGATGATCTGGCAGAGGATACAGCGGGGGGGCATCACAGGATCCTGGGGACAAGGTAAGTAAGCTGTACATGCAGCCTGCGATGCGATCCCAAGTGTGGCTCGGGGTTACTGCTTTTGGTAGTGAAAATTCACCCCGAGCCACACTCGGGATTACTGCCAGGGAGGTTAAGCTAATAAAACACAAACAATAATCAAATTACTGCAGTTAATTCCAAGGGGTTTACTTTTTCTTGCCACTGTATATGTACGCTGATCAATGGTAACTCACTGGTATCATACCAACAATTTAAAAGGTTAGCTCTTTGTGGAATGGTCTGTGTACTTTTTGACTTTTATATACTCTAATCACTTTTGGACTATATAAACCTTGAGCCATTCGGGTGCATTATAAATTATGTCAATGCCAACAAGCACCACCATGTTCTTTTGAATGCATGCATGAGAATACATTATTATAAAATACTAGCAAAAGTGCGCCTGTTCTAGAATGAGCAAAGGTTGGAAAGAATACAAATAATATTACAAAATTGTCTAAGTGAGAAGTTTGAGCAGGAGAAGAGAGTGGAGGGTACTGAGGATATGACAGTTGGTAGTATGTGCTATAGAGGACAACAGCAACCACTATACCAGGGATCTTCAAACTTTCTAAAGAAAGGACCTGTTTATTGTCCTTCAGACTTTATCGGGTTTTATCGTGCCCTGTGGGAGTAAACAATGCCTGATCTTTTGTATTAGGGGGAGAAATAGTGCCCCTTTTTGTTGTCAGTGGAAAGAATTATGCCCCATTGTTGGTGTGTACGGAAGGAATTATACCCCATCGTTGGTGTCAGTGGCAGGAATAATGCCTCAAGGCCACAATTTGGAGACCACTGCACTATACAGTATATGCATGACAGATATACAGAAGGTATAACAGTGGGTAATGTGTGCAGGTGCTATGATAGGAGGTGGTATACACCAGAGAGGAGTATAAAGGTAATAACAGTGGGCAGTATATGGCGAAGAGAAGTAGGGAGGTTTAACATCAGGCCATATGAGCAGAGGAAGAGGAGAGGAATGTAGAGGGTATGACAGTGGGCAGTATGAGCTGGAGAGAGATGTAGAGGGTACAATAATAAGCTGTACAGCAATTCTATAACTAACAAATGTCTGTTACAAATCCTTCTAATGTTCCATATTTCTTTATTCAAGTATTGCAGAGAAGACAAAAAAATACTGATACAAATGAATCATGGGGTCAGCCGCTACAAATCTTTCTATAATTAGCAACAAAATCACAAAAAAGTATGGCCAGAGTACTAGAGTAGAATGACAGATGTGGGGAAGTGCACCCCATAATACACTTGGCACCCATTTATAAACCTTACTGTAAAGCAGCAGCATGGGACCCATGCACAAAAGGTTATATAGAGCATAGCTGAGTGAAAGAAGTAGAGGTAATGGGCCCAGTGAAACTAAAAAAGGGTTCTTCTGTGAAGGTGATGTGGACGATACTAAAACTGAAACAGGAGAAGGGACCAACATATAGATAGATTACAAACACTGCTGCTTCCACAGGGACTGGGGGCAGACACTGCTGCCAACCTGCACTTCACTCTGAGTGAGAAACCTCCAGACTGTGTAAGCCCAGTGAGCAATGTCTGTGGGGAGGAACACTGTGCAAGATGCAATATTTGTGTGGTAGAATTGTGGGGACTGCATGGTAAGGAGTACCTGGAGGGATAATTGGAGATTTTGGAGTCAATTTACTAAAGACAAATGGACTGCTCACTTTACAAGGGAAGTTGCACTTTTCAGGGGAATTTCCCCCAGAACTTAGTGAATGAGGTAAAGCTCTGTTAACTTTCATCATCCAGTCATGTACAAGCAAAAATGCATTTTTTTTTGTATATGCATATATATATATATATATATATATATATATATATATATATATATATATATATATATATATATATATATATATATATATATATATATATATATATATATATATATATATATATATATATAAATTATACATATATATATATATATATATATATATATTTATTTATTTATATATTATCTTTGCACATGATTTGGTATTCTTTGTAAAGTGAAATTTTACCACATTCACTAAGCCTTTAGCAACCCCTGTGCATGCTGGAAGAATGATCTCACTGGGGAAGACCAATATACTCATATGTGCATATGATATGATGTCACTGTTAGAGCGTGTTCTGCTCAACTAAATCCAAGACTAAAAAGGCAGAATCCCACATTGACACATTGGTAATGAAAGTAGAACTTACAATTTATAATATTAATCTTATTTAAAGAATTTATTGGATTTGTCTTACTCTGTTTTGCAGTGTCTTTGACCAATGAAAGGATTCCTTCAATTTTACATGTTGAAGTCCCTTTTCTTATTTATTGTTTTCTTTTTTACATCTGGAAATAAAGCTAACAGTTTTTGATTGTAGTATTTTATACTTTGTACCCATATGAATTATGTATTATATTCACAGATAATTAACCACTTCAGCCCCGGAAGATTTGGCTGTTGAATGACCGGGCCATTTTTTGTGATTCGGCACTGCATCGCTTTAACTGACAATTGCGCGGTTGTGCGACATTGTACCCAAACAAAATTGATGTCCTTTTTTCCCCCACAAACAGAGCTTTCTTTTGGTGGTAATTGATTGCCTCTGTGATTTTTATTTTTTGCGCTATAAACAAAAAAAGAGCGACAATTTTGAAAAAAACACAGTACTTTGTACTTTTTTGCTTTAATAAATATCCCCATTTTTTTTGTTTTAAAAAAGGCTAATTTTTTTCTCAGTTTAGGCCGATATGTATTCTTCTACATATTTTTGGTAAAAAAAAATTTAAAAAATCACAATAAGCATATATGGATTAGTTTGCGCAAAAGTTATAGCGTCTACAAAATAGGGGATAGATTTATAGCATTTTTATTTATTTTTTATTTTTTTTACTAGTCATTGAGGCTATCTGCGATTTTTATTGTGACTGCGACATTATGGCGGACACATCGGACAATTTTGACACATTTTTGGGACCATTGGCATTTATATAGTGGTCGGTGCTATAAAAATGCATTGATTACTGTATAAATGTCACTGGCAGTGAAGGGGTTAACACTAGGGGGCGATCAAGGGGTTAACTGTGTTCCCTGGGAGGTGATTCTAACTGAAGGGGGAGGGGACTGATTGGAGCAAGTGACAGATCGTGGTTCCTAGCTAATAGGAACACACGATCTGTCACTGCTCTCAGAACAAAAACACGGATTTGTGTGTTTACACGTGTTCGCGATCGCTCGTGGCCGGCGGTCATTGCGACAGTTGACCACGAGCATCGGCACCCCCGCGCACCTGCTATCTTGATCCCGCGAGCCAACGTATAGCTACGACGGTTCGCAAGATGCCAACCTGCCGTAGTATAATGACGGCGGGTAGTCGGCAATCGGTTAATTTATAAACAGTGTTATATTCTGTGTCATCTGTTGACATCACAGTATGTCCTCCCAGTCTATGTGTTAAAGTGCAGCTTCTTCAGCGTTTTCCTTCATATGGTAAAAAATAATTGTAAAATTATATTATAAACAATATAATATTATTTTTGAATGACCGCCGTTTTTTAAAGCATATATTAATCAAATTCCTGATCACACTTAGCTTTGAATCATTTAAAATGAAGTAATTTTTTGCAGCCTCTACGATTAACCATTAAATAGTGCTGCACTCCAATAACATATACAGTACATAAGATAATATCACTGTATACAAGTGTATAAAACTCCTCCTTGCTTTAGTGAATATCTTAAATAAAAATGATAACAATCCACACATGAATACAATCATATATGTGCAAAAAAAGGTGCTCATATGCAATAGTCCAGTCTTTTTATGCATCCAACTTTGCTATGTGAGATCTTAGACATCCACAACACCACTGTCTTCCACCTTCAATTCCATTTAGGGTGTGCGCTCACCTCTATTGTTGAACTCCTGTTTCCAGATGGTCATACATCTCTCTATCCTATAAGACCTGGAATTTAACAGCTGTACCATTAAAACCAGAGACTGAGAAGAAGGCTGGACTTGAGGACCTTGACATAGCAGACCTGGCCTGTTGAGAAGGTGCCAGGGGTTGTTTACTAGAAGTCCTGAGTATGTCTGTACACCAGCTTCATCTGGGCCAGTTTGGTGCAATTTGAATGACAGCTTTGCTCTCTGAACTTGTGGGCAGTGACATCATTACGCTGTGCAGGATGGACCGCTGAGAGGATTTGCTACAGGAGTTATGTATCTTTACCTCCATTTTCGGAGGATTTGTGTTTTGCTTGTTGTCTCATGCTGTGGAGCACTAACACATCCTTTTATTGTCAGTATTTTTTTTTATGGTTTTAATAAACCTTTTTAAATGGAAAGCATTATGATCCCTTTGTGTTTCTTTTGAGTTGGAGCAGTGTTATATGGGAGAGGAGGTTGGATATTTAACCCGTGGAGGTAGATATGCTGGTTTGACCACCTGGAAACAGGGACCCTACAACATAGGTGAGCAATTAACAATACAAACTCCTAATGAACGCTGTGCTAATGCAATCAAAAAACATCAAATGAATATCAAGAGAAATCATATAAAGAAAAGTTATATAAGCCAACCTAAAATGTATATTCATGTCTACTATCTGCTTAATATTATGAAAGAGCACTTGTGGCCCCCATAATTAGGGGTCTCTGGATTTGGTAAGAAGTGTATTTTTAATTGTGGTGGTGGTGGCAGTGAAGAAGTGTCCCCGATGGTGTTTCACTAAGTGTTGGAGAACTTAAAGTGATTCTAAAGGTTGTATTTTTTTTTTCAAATAACAAACATTTTATACTTGCTTGCTCTGTACAATAGTTTTGCACAGAGCAGCCCCGGTCCTCTTCTTTTTAGGCCCCTCACCGACAGTCCTGGTCCCCCCCTCACTGAGTGCCCTCCAAAGCAAGCCTCTTGCTATGGGGGAACTCAAGCAGCCTCACTCCAGATGTCGCACTCCTGTGAATGGACATTGGCTATTTTCACACAGAGTGTGACTCAGCCCCGCCCCCGTTCTGTCCTCCTTGGCTCACTGGCTGTGACTTACAGCAGCAAGAGCCAATGGCTCCCGCTGCTGTATGAGCTAACGAGGAGAGAGAGACTTGGGAGAGCCCTGCTCTTATGTACATCGAGACAGGGCTCAGGTAAGTATATGTTGGGGGGGGGGGGCAAGGAGCTGCACCCAGAAGGTTATATGCCTTAATGCAAAGAATTTATGAAGGTAAAAAAACTTCTGCTTTAAGAACCACTTTAGGTAGTCCCAAGAATTCATCATTACATATTACAGAATTTTAGTGAACTTTTACATATTTTATAATCAGTGTGTGACTCAAGTTTATATTGAGATTATGTCTGGATTTTGCATGGCATCCACCCAGGATGGGAAAGCTCTTGCTTGGCCATCATTTGACTATAGGCCGGACGAGAAGCAGCTAAAGATAAATTCTAGGTATGGCTATTTTTGCATCATTACATTGTTCCAGCTTGGACAATTGTACAGTAAGTATGTATGTGCCATGCTACCCTGCTGCTTAACTGGTTTCCGACTGGTTAACGCAGATATACTGCAGCAGAAGGGCTCTCCTGGGCGGAACCCCGTACGTGTACGTCCTTCCCCTTTTCAGCTACCAGAGGGCGTGCGCCCGCTGCACGGCAGGGGAACCAATCCACGTGGCTGGCGGTCGTGATTGCCGCCGGCCATGTGCAATCGCATGCACGAGCGCCAGCACGGGGATTTGTGTGTGTAAACACACAAATCCCTGTGCTGTCAGAAGAGAGGAGACATATCGTTTGTTCCTAGTAAGTAGGAACAGCGATATGTCTCCTCTCCTACTCAGTCCTATCCCCTTACAGGTAGAACACACTGAGGGAACACACATTTAACCCCTTGATTGCCCCCTAGTGTTAACCCCCTCCCTGCCAGTGACATTTACACAGTAATTAGTACATTTTTTATAAATCTTTCCCATAGTTTGTAGACACTATAACTTTTGCACAAGCCAATCAATATACGCTTATTGCGATTTTTTTTACCAAAAATATGTAGAATAAATATTGGCCTAAACTGATAAAGAAATGTGTTTTTTTTTTAAATGGGATATTTATTATACCAAAAAGTAAAAAACATTGTGTTTTTTTTTCAAAATTGTTGCTCTTTTTTGTTTATAGCATAAAAAACAAAAACCGCAGAGGTGATCAAATACCACCAAAAGAAAGCTCTTTTTTGTGGGAAAAAAAGGACGCAAATTTCGTTTGGGTACAGCATTGCATGACTGCGCAATTGTAAGTTAAAGCAACGCAGTGACAAATTGTAAAAAGTGCTCTGGTCAGGAAAGGGGAAAAACCATCCGGGACTGAAGTGGTTAATGAACACAGGAGGTCACTTAACATGGACACCATTCAGGGAACAATTTGCATTTTACTTAATGAATGCAAAGTGTTCCCTGACGAGACAAGGTAGAGATTGAGATGCCACTGCCCTGTCTCTCCACTCATCCAATCAGAGAACCCTCCATATAGAAAATACAAAGTGTTTTCTGAATGGAGCCTGAGTCAAGTGAACATCCTAATATGATCACAAAGTAGAAGGGCAGCCACTCAGCACAGGACCCAGAAGCTGGTGTTGATCACTATAGCAGCTGTATTTACTACAGTGTATTTCAATTTGCACGGGGATCTGCCAGGTAAGGCACATGCATTCTTACACTGGTCCAAGCTGCAACAATGTAACTATGTAAAAATAGAAACACTTGGAATTCAGCTTTAATAGAGCGTCCGACCTGGTTGAAACCTCTATAAGGACAAATGGCATATATGCGCACGTTGCAGATTACATTTTTAAATTTGCGATATTGCATACATTTTAACATTCACTGACATACATTAGATGTGGGCTTTTAATGCACATTAACACAAGTTTTCTGTGCCTTTCTGAAAGGTTGTAATCAAGTTTTATAAAAAGGAGGACTTTTGCCATTTTGCAATGAAGCATGATTACCTGTATAAATATGCATTACAGCACATAATAATGCCTTTCATCCATGTTACAGAACAGTTTTTCACCTCACTTCACCATACAGCAGTGATCTTCACAGCATAAATAAACATCAGCTCTCTGTGGACTGTCACCATTACACAATAGGCATCTGCATAGCTATGAATAGGCCTTTAGAGTAGAACTAAAGGCAAAACTTCTCCTTCATCTTATATAGAATATGGGAGGGTTATAACCTCTGTCACTTTCTTTTTTGCCATCTGTGCCCCATTGGGGAGATTTCCTTTCACCTCCTGTGCTATGGCCAAAACAGGGAGTGAGTGTAAATCCCTCCAAATGGAGGGAATCCCTGGTTGTCACCAGAGGTGGTGTCCCTATTGGAAGATTCCTCTTATTCTATTCCCAAAATTTTGGATTTTATTTCAGTTTTGGTGATAATGGGCACCAGGACAATTAGAGAGTCTTCGTAATTAATAATGAGGACATAGACAGCAATAAAAACCTGATGGTGTTCTAATCCCTTTCCACGTTAAAACAAAAAAAGTTGTTCCTTTAGTAAAACTGTGCCCTAAAATCATCCTTCAATAATACGTTTATAAAATTGCAGCCCCTTTGCAGCATTAAAATACCAGTATACCTGTCAAATTTAGGACAGTTAATGCTTGACATTATTATCAAAATATACACCTGTGCAAGACTTCCAATTCCTCTTCTCCTGAACAGTATAATGAGGTCCATAAAATACTCCAATAATTAATCACTTTGAAAAATCATATGTAATTCAATCCATAATATCACCATTACAAACGTTATCCACAGGATAATCCATCATACTCATTTAGATTTCTGTAACATATAGACACGCTCCATTAATTTTTCTATCCACCTTGTCCCTCCAAAAACCAGTATAGCCTTGAATGTCCTAGTCATGTAATTCTATTATTCAAGTATTCTACCATTTTGCTTGCTAGAATTGGAGCATTTGTGAACATACATTTTAAATTCACTTCTGTTCTGAAAACGGATTAATAATAATTTTGTTGAAAATTTTCAGCTGCATTCTTCTTCAACCTAGCTTAAAGGGTAACTCCATTTGCGTGTAAAAAATAAAGCAAATAATGAAAAATGTTATAGCATATACAATTGCTACACAAACCATGTTGTAATTTATTGTTATTGAAAATCACCTTTCCTTTTCAATTCGTAGTGCTGTAGAATCCAATGCAATTTGGCAACCTGGAGGCATTCTGTACACAGTTGGTGTACAGAATGCCACCAAAAATCTAATTTCCTGCTTGTGTGATTGGCTCATTGATTTTTCCAGAAGTCTGCAACAAGTCAAATTGTAGGCACCCCCTGCAATAGAAATATACGTTTTGGTGATATACTCTTTAGGGGTTACCATATATACTCGAGTATAAGCCGAGTTTTTCAGCACATTTTTTGTGCTGAAAATGCCCCCCTTTGCTTATACTCGAGTCAAGCACTTTTCTGCAGCAGAGAATGACATTTTCCAAACCGAATTTGGGGCCCCGTATCTCACGACTACTTGGTGCTAGGAATCCCAGCTTTAGATATGTTGTAGTGCCAGTTCCACTGGGTTTGCACACCAAATTTGGGGTTCTTAGTACCAAGTGGCCCCGAGATACGGGGCCCCAAATTCGGTCAACTGTGTCCATCTGCAGCAATGTCATTTTGGGACCCTTTGGATCCAGAGACCCCAAATTTTGGCTGCAACTAGGGGGCATGTAGGAAGCCTTAACTACCGAGTTTGAAGTTCGGGGAACCTATGGCTGCAAACAGGCACAGTGAGGCATGCAAATGGGCACAGTGAGGCTGCAAATGGGCATTGTTGACCCCCTTTTCCACTTACAGTAGCTGCGCATTTCTCACCCTAGGCTTATACTCGAGTCGATACGTTTTCCCAGTTTTTTGTGGTAAAATTAGGTGCCTCGGCTTATATTCGGGTCGGCTTATACTCGAGTATATACGGTAATCACTTCTAAAAGGTATGCAGACACTGAAGCTTTACTCATCAGAACTCAAATGAATTAGTCATTCCTTCGTTCAGAATGAGTATGCAATCAGTCTGGTAAAGTAGAGAGCTATTTCTTCTAGGTGAATCAGCTACAAAGTTTGTTAAAATCTTTGCAATGTACATCAATCACCCAGAGGGGTTTGTTTTTTTCTCAGGAAAAATTGAGTTACTCTTTATATATACACCAATAAATATCCATATCATAGCCAAAGCAGACCCTCTTTCATTCAGGTACAAGAGAGGTGTTTAGCTTATAGTTTGAGTAAATATATATCCCAGTGCTACTA
>JBBDGP010000016.1:5567500-5580000 GCA_037952835.1 Lithobates septentrionalis | reverse complement strand
ACAGTGCCCTTCACCACCCCTTCCCTCACCTGATACTGTGGACCCCACTAATATATGAACATATATGTGCTTTGTATGTACAGTTACTCCTCACTTAACGACCAGGTTCCGTTCCAATGACCAGTTCATTAAAAAATGAGGAGCCACAAGTAATCAATATTTTAAGCATTCTTAACTACTGTACTATACTGTATTGTAAAAAAAAAAAAGTCTAAAACACAAAACTGCAGCTCAATAACATTGTTTTAATTTGCATAAGTACAGAACACAAATGAAAATTTTGTACTGTACAATACAATGATGTATAGCGTGTTTTTTGGGTGAGGAGAGCTGGTCGTAAGTCCGAGTGGTCGTTAAACAGGTATGTTGTTAAACGAGGAGTATCTGCATTGACTCTTCATTCCTTGAATTTTACCATCAGATCACAAGTATGTTCTCGAAATCCAATAAAACAAGGAAAGAAGCACAGACATCCAATATTGCAGACCGCTTAAATCATATTTATTAATAAAAACCAAGTATTGCACTTACATAAATTGTGTTAGAAACCTTGCGCTAAGAATTTAAAAGTGCTAAAATTAGGCAATTTTGTTTTAGTGCTGCTCCCCTGAAAAGTGCAGTTGCTGACTTTTGCATGTTAGGGTGATAAGTGGGGTGGGGGGTGGCGCAGACAGGGGCAAGGCGCAGACATCATGGCTCTGTTCTGGGTGGCTCTGTCACGAGTGATGCGCAGTTTCACCGGCGCAGTTATCAATTCTGATTATATCTTCTCTGCTCTTTTACAGGTAAATGTCTCCTATCCATCTGTACATCTCTACTGAACTGACTTTGCTGTAACATTTTTGGTAAATGTCCCCTATCCATCTGTACATCTCTACTGAACTGACTTTGCTGTAACATTTTTGGTAAATGTCTCCTTTCCATCTGTACATCTCTACTGAACTGACTTTGCTGTAACATTTTTGGTAAATGTCTCCTATCCATCTGTACATCTCTACTGAACTGACTTTGCTGTAACATTTTTGGTAAATGTCTTCTGCTGCCATATCTTAAACCTTCTATATTTAATGCTAGCTCTAGAACAAACACACTGCAATAGCAATATTACTGGTGATTGATTCTCAACTCCATTTGGCTTGAGTGATCAAGAGAGGTAATTAGCTTTATGACCCTAGTCTGTGTCTGTAGCTGGTCTGGTACTGGCCATCTCCTCCTCATATTCAGGTGTCTCACATCAAACCCAATAATGACCAACTGAGAAATGCATCCCTGCTTAGTCTCCCTATAAATTTAAAGCAGCTTAAGGGGTGGCGCAGACAGGGGAAAGGCGCAGACATCATGGCTCTGTCCTGAGTGATGCGCAGTTTCACCGACAGTTTACGCAGTTTAACGATGCAGTTTAACGAAAGCAGGATAACTAAAGCTGGATGAAGATACAACAAGAATTCTGCTCCACTTTGCAAGACGACAAGCAAACCAGCTTTTGACATTTATTTTATATTAAGTTAGTTTCCCACTCTCTATCCACTAACATGCTCCTTATTCTCTTCCTTCTACTCAAATTATCTTTACTCTACCCCTCCTCTCTTCCCTGCAGCATGCACATATCACCCTCACTCCTACCCTCTCCCTACTATGGCACCCATCATCTCCTGCATTTGCTGCACCCACATGCTGACATAAACACCAGGACCACTAGACATGTGCGCTCATGCACATCCCACTCCCACCTTGCCTTCCTCGCCCTCTTCCTTCTCCTAGTCTCAGGTGACATTTCTCCTAATCCTGGTCCGCCATTTTCCAACTGCAAGCCACATATCCAATACCCCTCCCCCTCTGGCCACCACAGCAATCCACTGAGTTTAATTTCTATCCCCCTGCTTCCTCAAAGCAGCCCACCAATCTCATGCGCCCTTTGGAACGCCCGCTCCATCTGTAACAAGCTAACATCTGTACATGACCCCTTCACCTCTCATGGCTTTAACATACTCGCCATAACAGAAACCTGGCTTCAAAATTTTGACTCAGCTTCTCCTGCTGCCCTCTCCCATGGTGGTCTCCATTGGACTCACTCCCCCAGACCCACAAGACAGAAAGGAGGTGGAGTTGGCTTCCTTCTATCCCCACAAAGCACCTTCCAAGTCCTTCCTGTCCCTCCCTCTCTATCCCTCTCTTCTTTCGAGATGCACTGTATTCGTCTGTTTTCTCCCATCTCTCTGAGGAATGCAGCAATTTATCGGCCTCCAGGACCGGTATCGCGCTTTCTTGATGACTTTGCTGCCTGGCTACCCTACTTTCTCTCCTCTGAAATACCCACCATTATTCTTGGTGACTTCAACATTCCTGTTAATGTTAACAGCCCAACTACAGCTAAACTTCTCAAATTAACCTCATCTTTTGACCTAACCCAATAGACATATACTTCCACTCACTCCAATGGTAATACCCTTGACCTTGTATTCTCCCATCTCTGCAACCCTGGCAACCTCACCAACACCTCCTTTCCTCTCTCTGATCACAACCTCATTACTTTCACTGTATCCTTGCCTCCAACCACCCATCCCTCCAAGCAGCAAACAATTACTTGTAGAAACCTTTGCCACTTTAACCCTTCTCTTCTCTATTCTGCTACTGACCACCTATATGACATAATCTCCCCTGTCCTGTCCTGACCTGGCCACCTCTGTCTACAACAGTTCACTCTCATCATCACTAGATGCACTTACTCCTCTAACCACACGCAGAATCAGGCCCCGACCGTTACAACCCTGGCAAACTGACAACACTAGATATCTCAAGAGATATTGCCATGCTCTTGAACGACTGTGGTGTAAAACCAAATGCCTGCTAGACTTCACCCTATGTAAATCTGCCCTTCTAAAATACAATTCCTGCCTCCATGCTGCCAAACAAGCATACTTTGTCTCTCTTATTAATTCCTTGTCATCCAGTCCCTGTCGGCTCTTCTCAACCTTTAACTCTCTGCTTCGTCCCCCACCCCCTCTACCCACTAACTCACTCACTGCCCAAGAGATTGCCAATCACTTCAAAGACAAAATTGATGCAATTCGTGAGGACACCTCCACTGTGCGTACGTCTTCCCCACCCAAAATACCTTGCCTAACAGAACATTCAACACTCTCCTCTTCTGAATTGTCTACTACTGAAGAGGTTACAAAACTTTTCTTGGATGCCCACCTAACCAATTGTCCCTTGGATCCTGTTCCCTCACAACTACTACGGTCACCCTCTTCTTCTATCCTATGCTCCCTCACCCACATCTTCAATCTCTCCCTCTCTAGTGGCATCTTCCCCTGCCCTCTAAAACATGCGCAGATCACTCCCATTCTTAAAAAGCCCTCACTGGACCCTACCAACCTGAACAACTTAAGACCCATCCCATTGCTCCTATTCACCTCTAAACTTCTAGAACGCTTTGTCTACAACCGTCTTAGCTCCTACTTCAGTGAAAATAACCTTCTTGACCCCTTACAGTTTGGCTTTTGCTCGCAGCACTCCACGGAAACTGCCTTACTAAAACTCACTAACGATTTACTAACTGCTAAAACCAACAGCCAGTACTCCATACTCCTACTACTTGACCTCTCTGCGGCCTTTGATACTGTTGACCACCCGCTCCTTCACAATAAACTACATTCCCTTGGCCTCCGAGATTCTGCCCTATCCTGGTTCTCTGCCTATTTATCACAGCGCTCCTTCAGTGTCCCCTACAACTCTGTCTCCTCCTCTCCATTGCCCCTTTCTGTGGGGGTCCCCCAAGGCTCTGTTCTTGGACCCCTTCTCTTCTCTATCTACACCTCCTCCCTTGGTCACCTAATAACCGCCCACAGCTTCCAATACCACTTATACGCTGATGACCCAAATCTATCTGTCTACTCCTCACCTCACTCCTTCAGTCTCCTCTCGCATTACTAACTTACTAACTGACATATCAGCATGGATGTCGCACCACTTCCTTAAACTAAATCTCTCTAAAACTGAGCTATTAATATTCCCACCCGCCCGTGCCCCCCTCCATGACTTTTTCATCAAAATCAACAATGCAACCATCAGTCCCTCCCCTCACGCCAGGGTACTAGGTGTAATCCTAGACTCTGACTTGTCATTTCAGCCTCAAATCCAATCGTTGTCAAAAGTTTGTAGAATTCACCTCCATAACATCTCTAAAATTCGCCCCTTTTTAACAAATGAAACCACCAAGCTCCTCATTCACTCCCTTGTTATCTCTCGCCTTGACTATTGCAACTCCCTTCTCATTGGCCTACCTCTCCATAGGCTATCCCCTCTTCAGTCTATCATGAATGCTGCTGCCAGACTTATCCACCTTACCAACCGCTCAGTGTCTGCCAACCCTCTACTCCAATCCCTACACTGGCTCCCAATCACCCAGCAAATTAAATTCAAAATACTAGCCACAACATACAAAGCCATTCACAACTCTGCTCCGAGCTACTTCACCAATCTTGTCTGCAAATATCGCCCAAATCGACCTCTCCGCTCTTCTCAAGACCTCCTGCTTTCAAGCTCTCTCATCTCCTCCTCCCATGCTCCTCTCCTGGATTTCTCCAGAGCCTCTCACATCCTCTGGAACTCGCTACCTCCATCTATCCGGCTATCCCCTACTCTTGCTACCTTCAGGCGATCCCACATCTCCAACTAATCTCCTACCACTTCCAACAGTTCATTCCCTACAGTTACAACCTTGTGTACCACCTGCCCCACCCTATTAGATTGTAAGCTCTTCTGAGCAGGGCCCTCTTAATCCTCTTGTATTTTATTGTATTATAACTTGTTATAATTGTATTATAACTTGTTATAATTGTATTATAACTGTATTGTCTCCCTTTTATATTGTAAAGTGCTGCGTAAACTGTTGGCGCTATATAAATCCTGTATAATAATATTAATAATAAGTGATAGGGGGCGCTAAAGAACTAGAATCCTCAAGTTGATATAAAAAAAAAGTGTACCAAAAAAAAAATAAATAATAATATATATATATTTATATATATATAAAATCAAACATATAAACAATACCACACTGGTTGCTCACATTTTCTGGTGCCTTGTCCCGGGAAACTAGGGATAACAGCAGAAAACCATGAGGTGGTGAACCTCACAGCCGCCCAGCCTCTGCTCGGTGTCTGGCATGCATTCCACCACCGTGGTATAGGAAACCGGAAGTGACGTGACTGGGATGCGCCTTGATGTATGTTACGTTTTACAACGTCATCAGGAAGCGTGACGAGAGAAGGCTGGGCAGCTGTGGCTGTGGGGTTCAACACCTGATGGTTTTCTGCTGTTATCCTTAGTGCCGGGACAAGGCACCATAAAATGTGAGCAGCCAGTGTGGCATTGTTTTTACTATTGCTTTTATTAAACGTTATTACGCTATGGTCCCATTTTATGTCTATTTCATAATGGTATACCCACGGTGGAAAGGAAAATCGTAAAGGTTTCCAGTTACAGCTCCAGTGACAGATCAACAAAACCCACAGATACTGTATATACAAAAAAGCCTGTTGCAACCTCTCTTTTTAATTAAAGAGGTCATGTCCATTTGGTGAGTAGGCAATTCACTCACATCTCCATCGGGTGTTATTCACAAGATTTGCCTTGGTGACAGTGTTACGGATAAGATTCACAGCACAAAAGATTACTAATGGACTTTGAAAAATTGATTTATGAATGTATCACCATTATTAAGAATTGATATTTATTTAGCACGATGCACTTGTATTGCTTTGATTAGCAGTTCTATATAATTTTCTGACATACATACAGTCATGGCCGAAATTGTTGGCACCCCAGAAATTTTTCCAGAAAATCAAGTATTTCTCACAGAAAAGTATTGCATTAAAGCGGTTGTATACCCGCTGTCATTTTTTTTTTTTTTTTACACCTGCAAGGGAAAAGGCATAATGAGCTAGTATGCACCGCATACTAGCTCATTATGAGATACTTACCTTAGAACGAGACGCCGGCATCTCACCTGGTCCACGCCGAGGGAGCCGACATCTCCCCTCGGCGTGTCTTCCGGGTATCGCGGCTCCGGCGCTGTGAGTGGCCGGAGCCGCGATGTCGTCACTCCCGCGCATGCGCGCGGGAGACTTCTGCCCGGCAAGCTCCGGAGTTTGCCGGGCTGTCAGCCGAGAGTCCCCTGTGCGCATGCGCCGCTGCAGTTAGCGGCTCATTGCGAGGGGAATATCTCCTAAACCTTACAGGTTTAGGAGATATTTTTTTTACCTACAGGTAAGCCTTATTATAGGCTTACCTGTAGGTAAAAGTTACAAATATAGGTATACAACCGCTTTAACACATGTTTTGCTATACACATGTTTATTCCCTTTGTGTGTATTGGAACAAAACAAAAAAAGGGAGGAAAAAAAGCAAATTGGACATAATGTCACACAAAACTCCAAAAATGGGCTGGTCAAAATTCTTGGCACCCTTTACTTAATTTTTGTTTGCACACCCTTTGGAAAAAAATAACTGAAATCAGTCGCCTCCTATAACCATCAATAAGCTTCTTACACCTCTCACCCAGAATTTTGGACCACTCTTCCTTTGCAAACTGCTCCAGGTCTCTCTTATTGGAAGGGCGCCTTTTCCCAACAGCAATTTTAAGATCTCTCCACAGGTGTTCAATGGGATTTAGATCCGGACTCATTGCTGGCCACTTTAGAACTCTCCAGCGCTTTGTTGCCATCCATTTCTGGGTGCTTTTTGATGTATGTTTGGGGTCATTGTCCTGCTGGAAGACCCAAGATCTCGGACGCAAAACCCAGCTTTCCGACACTGGGCTCTACAGTGCGACCCAAAATCCTTTGGTGATCCTCATTCATGATGCCTTGCACACATTTAAGGCATCCAGTGCCAGAGGCAGCAAAACAACCCCAAAAACATCATTGAACCTCCACCATATTTCACTGTAGGTACCGTGTTCTTTTCTTTGTAGGCCTCATTCCATTTTCGGTAAACCGTAGAATGATGTGCTTTACCAAAAAGCTCTATCTTGGTCTCATCTGTCCACAAGAGGTTTTCCCAGAAGGATTTTGGTTTACTCAAGTACATTTTGGCAAACTGTAGTCTTGCTTTTTTATGTCGGTGTCAGCAGTGGGGTCCTCCTGGGTCTCCTGCCATAGCGTTTCATTTCATTTAAATGTCGACGGATAGTTCGCACTGACACTGATGCACCCTGAGCCTGCAGGACAGTTTGAATTTCTTTGGAACTTGTTTGGGGTGCTTATCCACCATCTGGACTATCCTGTGTTGCAACCTTTCATCATTTTTTCTCTTCCGTCCACACCCAGAGAGATTAGCTACAGTGCCATGGGTTGCAAACTTCTTGATAATGTTGCGCACTGTGGACAAAGGCAAATCTAGATCTCTGGAGATGGACTTTGTAACCTTGAGATTGTTGATATTTTTCCACAATTTTGGTTCTCAAGTCCTCAGACAGTTCTCTTCTCCTCTTTCTGTTGTCCATGCTTAGTGTGGCACACACAGACACACAATGCAAAGACTAAGTGAACTTCTCTCCTTTTTATCTGCTTTCAGGTGTGATTTTTATATTGCCCACAGCTGTTTCTTGCCCCAGGTGAGTTTAAAGGAGCATCACATGCTTGAAACAATCTTATTTATCCACAATTTTAAAAGGGTGCCAAGAATTTTGACCAGTACATTTTTGGAATTTTGTGTGACAATTATGTCCAGTTTGCTTTTTTTCCTCCCTTTTTTTGTTTTGTTCCAATACACACAAAGGAAATAAACATGTGTATAGCAAAACGTGTTATTGCAATACTTTTCTGTGAGAAATACTTGATTTTCTGGAAAAAATCCTGGGGTGCCAAAAATTTCGGCCACGACTGTATATATATATTTTGATACACTTTTTTTAATATCAACTTGAGGATTCTAGTTCTCTAGCGCCCCCTATCACTTATCACCCTACTATTGCACTTACATTTAATCCATAAAATCAGGCATGATATAAACACAGGAAAAACACTTCTCTAACATGGTGTCCAAGCCCCGCCCAGCGTGATTATGTCACTGCCCACTTGACTTTTTCAAAGCATTCATTGAGAATGCCAATTGGGCGCTACGCTGCTGGTGTCCCAATACTTTTGACACTAGTCATCAGCCCAATTTGACCCAACAAATAATCTGACCACTCCCTGAAAGTTTTAATTTCTGACTGGGCCAGCCCCTGCTCCTGCCACCTTCCCCTGCTGCCATGTACTCAAACAGCAGGACCCTGCACAGCTACCACTTAGCAAACATTAGGATTTCAGGCAAGATTAGTCATTTATTATCTATGCAAACTGAATTGCCAGTTGGAGCAGAGTTGTTAGTGCACAAAAATGTAACCAATGTGTGGTTTGTAATATGTGAAGAATGGAAGAGGAATCACTGCTGGAATTATACAGTACTCTACTGCATGGAAGCCCCTACAATCAGCCCCTCAGTCCTGTCATCTAATCATCAGGGGCTGCTCAGTGAGTCCCAAATGTAAATAAATGATATCAAGAAACACTACAAAGTATCATTTGAGTGACAGCTGTCTGCCTTGGGCTGTTGATATTGCATCCAAGATGGCAGCGCTCAGCTGCAGTCTCAGTCATGTGCAATAGCATATCATCAATCATTATAGGGAGCTTTAATAAAGGAAATAGGCTTATTTGGCATACAGTCCATGCAAAGATTGTTACTAATAGCAAATGTATGGGTACAGAATCTCTTGAAGCTTAAAGAAGAGGTACAGTCCCATCATGAAAAATTCAAAGTCAGCAGCTACAAATCCTGCAGCTGCTGACTTTTAATATATAGACACTTACCTGTCCAGGGATCCCAGCCAATCTTCTGATCTGCTGTTGGGTGCAGCCGCCCCTATTCCTGTAAGGAAACCCAGCAGTGAGTGAAGCCTTTCGGCTTCACAGCTGGTTCTCTACTGTGCATGTGCGAAGCACACTGCGCTTTCTGATTGGTCCAGCGGCGGAGGAAAGAGGAGGAGGAGGAGGCAGCCCCGTCTCCTGGAAGAGGGGAACGGTACCTGTCAAAAAATGTACCCATTCCCCCCTCCCCCCTGAAAGGTGCCAAATGTGGCACCGGATGGGGGGGTGAGACGGATAGGCGGAAGTTCCACTTTTGAGTGGAACTCCGCTTTAAGCTCTCTTTCATGTGTTTTACATTGCAAAGGCCTTTTAAGATAAGGTAAGAACATCCTTGAAGGTCCTTCTCTTCAAATTACAGCCTAGTTTTGTGAACTGTCTTCAAAGGATTTTTTACCTTCCAGCCTTTTTGTCTTTATACCTTCAAAGATGAATGGAACTAGTTTAATATTGCTCATTCCACCCCACCAATCTGTCTATCTGGTCCACTACAAGCTGACCCCCTGTCAAAAAATGGTTTTGTCCATCCTTCTGTTTTTAGAATCCCTCAAAACATGTCTATGTGTCATGCTTTATAATTTCCATGACTACCGAGATCCTGACTGCTAGTGGAACCAGCAATACTCGTGTATTTTTTCAATCTTGGAAGCTATAACTCCATTTACGCCAGAAGCCACTTAAAACTGAAAGCTACTTGAAATTGTCAGATCGCTTTATTTATAGCACGCAAAGTCCTTTACCACTCCCCTTCTAATTAGCTATGCAGAGTGGTTGGCCAAAGAAAAACATGCTTTTAAGATCAGAGTGAGAGAGAGCTAGTATAAAATATGAAGGAAATAAAAGGCTTATTTTTAAGAGGGAATGAAAGAAATGAAAAAATATAAAATATGGAGGCAAAAAATGATAAGTTGTTCCATGCAAACACCGCAAGCAGCAGCGACTTCTTTTGTTCTAATTGTATGTATACCAGCAAGCATTCAACAGAAAGCTCATTGAATAAGTAAACATAATTACTAACAATCTGTCTTTATTAATGTGACAAAGGATACAGACTGCCCTATTAATACATCCTGATCTATTTCTTGAGTGGCCTGTGTTCCAGAGGACAGGTCACGTGGCACTGTTAACAAATAATTAAAAGCAATGCACAGAAAGAGCACAGAACTGTGACCATACAGAGGTGATTAGAGCCCTCGGCTCTAAACAATACAGTAATGAAAAAAGAAAATGTATGTATCCCAAGCCTGATTACAATTTACAGATGTTAAAGTGGCTATATGGCTCCTGTAGCACACATAACTCCCTCCCTCACCTCTGCTTCCTCAAGTTGTATGAAAGTTTTGCTCAGGAATTATTGGGCGTGTGCCTGTATTACATAAAGGCAAAATTTCACCTCTGCAGCATACCATAACAAATGATACCACTGGCATTCAGCACTCCATATATAGGAAGGGTATTATTCAAAAACACCAAAGGTGCTTGTTTAGTTATCACAGTACGTCACCACCATATCGTTGCTCATGCACTAGCTGGGATATCAACTATAAAGAAAACACACACCACTGGCCTTGAACCTTAACAAATGTACATTGAAGCAAAGATTATCTTACATATTGTTCGAAGGTCCAGTGAATACATTGTTGCAGTTTATGTGAACTGTGAACATTCCATAACTTTAAACAATATAAGGATGCATAAGTGGCTACATACCACCTACAGCATACACATGAATACCTCCCTCACCCTTACCTAAACAGCAAAACCACCATAACAACACAGTGGAATGACACATTTCTGAGACATGTCCCCTTCATCAGTCTCTGACTACCCTCCAAATGAAAACACTATTCAAATGATGCTTGCTTGTTAGTAACCAATCTGCACTCATAACCTAATTCATAAACGAGGGCCTAAATATGTCTCTTTGCTTCAAAAAGGTTCTGCTACTGAGCATTTGGGAAGCAATTTCTGACATTATTCATGTTCTGCTACTTGGTACTTTTGGTGTCTGGAATCTGCTCCTGATCTTGGTTTGAGAACCTTGTATCGTATGATGGCCTCTTTTACTCAACTGCCCTTGGTAACAGTCAAGCTTAGACTGTGGCTTCTGTCTGTATGCTGCCTGCTTCGACCTTCTGCTGGTCTGCCACCTACCCTGACCTCTGGGTTGAACCTGACCACGACTCTGCTTCATGATTTGGTACCGCTCTGAGTTGTCAGCTGTTCCCAGCCAGAGAGAGTCCCACAGATAGCCCTAAAGTCAACTGCATCCCCACCAACAAGGACACTGATAAGGACAAGACAGTAAAACTTGCATTTTGCCAACAACCTTCTGCCACCAGCTAGTGGCACAAAGGATCCACCTTATCTGTGACATTGGAAATGTTAAATTGCTAGGTTCTCTGGGATGACCATGCATTCTGACGCCACTAGTTTACCATATTTTTTACCATAGTGCTAGTTTTGCCTGTAGAAATACAAACCGCTAAGCAAAAGCCTATAAAAATTATATCTTTTTTTATGGCTTCTATTTGGAAAAATGAGATACCAATAGCCTTACCTTGAACTGACAATCACATGTCACACTGTCTCCGATTCTTAAACACTCTCCATCAAATTTACAGGTATTGGTGTCACATAGAAAAAGATCATTTTCTCTGTCATCAAAACCTGAAATGTAAAAAAAAGAAAAGTCAAAAAAAAAATATAAACTGAAATCAAGAAAAATAAAAACTACATCATAGAATGGGCGAATAACTTTTATTAGCTGACACTCTTTCCTACTTCTAAGTTCATAAGGGCTGGATTATTGTTTGAATTAGACACACAGCAGGGGAATATACTGAGACTGGAGCAACTGGAATCTGGAGCAGCTGTGCATGGCAGCCAACCAGCTTATAGCTTTCGTTTTCAAAGCTTAAAGCTGATTGGTTACCCTGCACATCTGCTCCAGATTCTGTCTGCTCCCGTTTTAGCAAATTCCCCCCAGTATTGTCAAGACAGAAGAAACACATTCTGATTCATAAAATTAGATCAGTCTTTCTATAACGTTTTTACTCGATGACATACTGGGACCCTTATATTAAAGTACAATAATAGTAACGGGCAATGGTAATTATTTTATTAATGCCTAATTTGATTGCAGATTGGTCGCCTCTAAAAGCTTAAACTGCAAGGAATAAGGGTACCCTGTTCTTTACACACGGAAGTGAAATAAGGCAGCATTCTTCATAGGCTTTTCTTTTTTTTCTATGGACAGTATAAGACATCTGGGTGGGGGGGAGGGGTGTTTAGAAATACCAGAGTTCAGCTTGAAAGATACAATATTAAACAGAACATACCCATATACATTAGACTTCAGATCCATTAAGATTTAACTGTATTGATTCTTTCATTACATTCCTCTGTTAGAAACCACATCATCGTATTAAAAATGAAAGAAGAGTCAGCAGACAATAGCAGAGTCCTTAACATATTTATACTGTAGCTGATTTGCCCTTTCTGGGTAGAAGGATAGGTTTTAACCAAATCAAACATATTAGAAAAGAGCTACAGAAGGTTCAGCCATGTGTGATGTATACAGTA